>JAOYMR010000019.1:10014849-10034566 GCA_025802075.1 Tenebrosternarchus preto
GTCCAAGCTTCAGACAGTTCGTCCAAGCTTCAGACAGTTCATCCAAGCTTCAGACAGTTCGTCCAAGCTTCAGACAGCTCATGGAAGACAATATGAGAGAATGGAATGCAGAGAGAAGAATGAAAAGAAATATATTCTGCTGCTACCTCTAGTCTTACTCTAGTCTTATTCTAGGGTTACTCTAGGGTTACTCTAGTCTTACTCTAATTGTTTGTGAAATGTTATCATTTATATGCTTTTTTGTTTGTTTGTTTGTTTGTTTTCTAATATGGCACCAGTTCTGTCATTATAAATTGCATACATATTCTTTACAGACTTGTATGGTGTGTTTAACAAAAAATATACTGTCTGTCAATATTGTAAGCTTTAATAATAATGTGATATTTTTATTCATTCTGTAAAGTCTTCATCATCCCCAGATTTAATCATAAAGTGTTTTTTTTTTTTATGTAAAGACCATTAAGTTTGAACGATTTCTAGTGCAGTCAAGGGTAGTAAATAAGAATATATATGGAAACTTTGGATAACAAGGTTCTGAAGTTTTCCTTTCAAGCAACTAACACCAAAATGAGACAGGTGTGTGTGTGAATGTGGGAGGATATGTTTGCACGTGCGTGTGTGTGTGCAGCTGTCTCATTCCTAAGGTGCAGGATAACAGTAATGCAGGCTAGCAGTCTCCACTGCAACCATAACTCACCAGGACCTAAAGCCTACTGTCACAGGAGCTTGGTGTGTGTGGGTGTGGGTGTGGGTGTCCCCCCCCCCCCCATGCTTGAGCATTGTCCCTCCAGGTGTGTGTGGTAGCAGATGATCGTATATCCTGAGAATTATGTTTTTCTCCCTCAAACCGCCAGAAAAGAGGCATTTAGAAATGAGGCAGGACATGCGCTAACAACAGATTCACATCTTATCTTTTCTATAAGGTTTATGAGATAGGAGCACAATGACACACCCGCACACGAGGGTGATCTCAGTATGACTTGAGTGTCACTGATTGGTGTTTGTTACAGATGTTTCCTCTTTCTTCCATGCTCTCTCTATTCTCTCTATCCCTCTCTCCTTTCTCTCTCTCTCTATCCCTCTCTCCTTTCTCTCTCTCTATCCCTCTCTCCTTTCTCTCTCTCTATCCCTCTCGTTCTCATTCCTGTGTAGTATAGCTGCGATCCTTCTTTACAAACAGATGAGCAAGATTAATGATACCATGTGCCACTGCTGTGTGTGTGTGTGTGTGTGTGTGTGTGTGTGTGTGTGTGTTCGTTCTAATGAAGGAGCTTTTTTAGTGTTTTTTTCATGCTGAAAGACACATTTGATACTGAGGGGAATCCTCCACGTATTTGGGAAGCAATATATTATTATTGTTATTATTATAATTATTATTACTCAGTACTGCTACCATATACTGTACTTCAGAAAACACTCTCCATAATCCTGCACTGAGCACTGTGTATACTTTGAGCTGTTTCAGTATTTCACAGGTATTCTGTTTCCTTTGTGTTCAGCAGCTCACGTTTGTTATGCTATTGAGAGTCATTATCCGCCTGTGTAAATAATATATGGATGGACTGTAAAGGTAATCCCTGCATCTCACCGATGGAATTTGTGCTATTTATATTAATTCAAAGATTGATTAGTTCTATTTTTTTTTGCATAGTATTTGTGCATGTCTCACACTTTCAGCACTCTTGAGTACATGCTGAAGTACTGAGCTGCACACACTCAGCGATGTCGAGGTGCTTGTTAATATTTGAATAAAACCTAAAACTAGCTGTCCACACAACACCCACATTCTAGAACAGTGCATTTGTCTCTTTTATTAACAATCTCTCATTTGTATACTTTAGTTTATCTAGATGGATTTGATTAAATGCTTTATTTATTTGATAGAAGGTCTGTGCCAAGAGAACATTTTCATTAAAGTTTGAACTTCCACACCAGCTGATTCAGCTTGGATTGTTTATAAACGCAAGATTAAAGAAATGTGTTTAATTGTGTGCGTATGTGTGTCTGTTCATGTGTGTATTTTTACCACAGGTATTCACATGAGGACTGCTGCCTTGTCAGCCTGTTCATCCCTGCATCCCATATTTCCATGTAATTTTCTGTGCATGTCTGTATTTGATCGTGTGTGTGTGTGTGTCTGTGTGGCAACTTAACATCTCTCAGACGCTTTCCCAAATCTGTCCCAGCAGCACAGCTGTCCAGTCTGTCTCTGCATGTCTTAGCTTTGATATGTATACACACAAACACATGCTTATCTTTCAGAGACGACCACAGAGCCTTGGCTCGGTCTCTCACTCTCACACACAAACACACACACACACACACACACACACACATTAAAACCCTCTCCAGGGTTCTGAGGTAAACTCCTCCATCCGCATATCACTCTGCAAACATTCACTTTGTTCCCAACATGCAGTCTCATTTTATATCCACCTCCTCCTCTCCTGTGTCTAACACACAAAATCTGCTTCTTACTCCAGTTTCATTAACACATCGATAACTAAAATATACATTTGGCTTTAAAATGTAATGACATTTAATTTTAAGGCAGACTGAATGTTTCCTGTTGTTCATTTCTTTTTGCTGATGTGAAACTGTAAAAACACTGATCCAGTATGATCCAGGCTGATGGATGTGTAATAAAGGCCTTGATCAAGCCTCAGAGGATTCACTCAAAAGACTGAGAGAACACGTGAGAATACCAAGTTATTACAGAAATATCTTTGTGCTGACAGGGGATTAATTTGATCAGGAATATATCCATGTTTTCTTTAAACCCATCTAATGCAATTTTTAAATGTTTTTTGTAGGTCTACTTGCAACTGCATTTTTTTAGCTAGCAATAAGGAAAATCTTAGGATCCATTTTATGAAGGTTTTTTTTTATTTTTATTTTATTGCATTAATACCTGCTGAATCACCTTTTAACTTTAAACTGCTCCTGAAATCTCAGGCTCCTTGTGATGATGTCATTAACTAGAGTGAGCTGTTCACATTAGTGCAGATCAAACAGGTGGATTTAGGGAGGTCTACCTCCCATTCGTTTTTATCAATCGCACAAGTAAGCAAAGGACCCAACGAAAGTCAGTAAATAAACATCCGCAAACCCTTTCCATTACTACACTACTACAACCAGAACAATCCGAACCTACATCTCTGACCGGTTTGTGCGAGTCCATGTCACTCAGGTAGTAAGACAGGAGATCTTTGCATCTGTGAATGTTTCTTACAAAAGATAACTACACACAGTTACCTTAAATAAAACCATCATGTCAGATTATTTTACATTTTGTGTAAAAAATACCTCCGCCAGAGGTATTTTGAATTTTTTTTATATCCTTTTTTATAATACAGCAGGATTCGTGCAGGTTGATCGCGCCACCGTGAGCAGTTACGTTTCTGATCACTTCGGAATTCATCCGTTTTCGTGGACAGCCACGCCACGCGATCCATGTCCCAGTGGTGCCACAAATTAACCGGTATGCTTTGAATCGCGAGCAATTCCCCCTCCGCCATACTTTCATTTTCAGTTTGTCCCACAAGAGTTTGGAACAAACTGCTCCTTAACGCCAAATTCAGGTCTCTTAAGATGGCCTAAGTAATGCTGTTTACACTGACAAAAATAGTTCATATCAATGAAAAACACTTGACATGCCAGCATAACTGAACTTTCGAAAGATTTGTTAAACCGTCCTGTAAATTCACGAAGTTCGCATCCATCGTTGAGTATCGAGGAATGGATTTTCGCTCCCCTAAACGCTTTCTTTCGTGATCTAACGTCGCCTCTTCCGTTACTCTTTACCTTCGTTTGCCATTACTTAACTTACGCATGATAAAACATGGCTGTAGCCTAGTCCTTTCTCGAACGTAAGTTTATTGACGCCAAGCTTCAGCTTGGGGGATTTATGTATTGTTGGATTTATGTACTGCCTGTGCGGTTTAGGTTGGGACAAGCCGTAGCTAAGTACAGGCGAGCGATCTTGACGTCTTATCTGCTAGAAACGGGGAGAGAGATGGTGCCTCGTGTTGAGTGCGCTTTGTCTCTGGCAGGCAAACATGTAGCTTTGAAGTATGTTGGCCCGGTGGGGTGCTGGCTTCGGTAACGCAGAGATGCTAAAATCTGTGGAAGAAGCGGGACACGCGCTTGGGCTACATTACTCATGCACGAGCAGAAAAAAAACATCGGGGAAAAAGCAAATCCAATGATAATGTACATCTGCTCCACCGTATTTAGGAGCTTTGAACATTTTTTAGTCTGGATAAGAGGCCTCTTTCTTACAGTATCTGGCAACTTCAAAGCAGATTCACGGGATAATGCAAATCATCATAATATGCCTCTTTCTGTGGGCTTGAGAGCATGAAAAGAAAATGGGGAGAAAGACAGGAATTAAAGTTAATTGGTGTGGCTGTCTTTTATGTGCAAGAGGGCGAGTAAAAATAAAACACTGTGATAACAGTCAAGTTCATTGAATTAGCAAAGCAACTGACTGAGTGGTTTGCAACTCACCCCCCACACCCCCCTTCCCTCTCTCTCTGTCTCTCAAATGTAACATTCAGGTAATATTCAGGGCTTCCCTGTAAAATTGTCATGAAAAGTGATAGGATTATGCATTCTGTGTTATATTAGTTAAGTGCTGTGAAGCAAGTGTGTGAAAGTGCACGTGTGTGTGCATCTGAGTGTGATCATATCCTGTTCCACTGATAGTACCTCTAACCACGTGGAGGACGTATGTGTCACCTGGATCCTATCAATGTCTTTTATCCAGCAATTACTGGAACCTCAGAGACATAAATAATCACTGTTCAAAGAGTCTCCAGCCCTAAAGGGGTAAAGTGCTAATACGCCCGTAATATGCAGAACTCATGATAATATGTATATATACAAAATAAGCAAAGCAAATATGATATATCTTCTGTTAATTGCTATCAGACGTGATACTAGATGTTAGTAAGTCTTTATAAATGTTTTGGGTGAATCCATTATCTCACACCACATAATCTTTTTTACTGTAAGGACAGTACCATGTGCATGGAACCCCCTCTTCTGACTCACTAGTGCTGAACTCCGTAATTCTTAACTTGCTGGTAGAATAAACTACAAATGGTTTCATGGCAGGTTTCATGGCAGACCTCCAGCTCTGATTGGTGCCGTTCTGTCTTGGATAGAGCTATTGCGTTATTACTTTACGTTAAAACAGCGGTTATGCAGTGATACCACTCCATTGTGTTCTGACGTTTATCAGGTGTGGGTGTGTGTAGATGTACTCTGTAATGCTGTTACAGAAGATTGAAGACTTTGTGTGTGTGTGTGTGTGTGTGTGTGTGAGCATGTGACACATGCTCAGCACACTTTCTCCAACATGCACCCCTTCCTTCCACAAAATAGGTCTTTGATGTTTCAACTTAGTGACAGCAAAAACAACAGCTGAGAAGCCCCCCCACCATTCCTCCCCACATCCCCATTTCCCCCTCTGTCCCTCTGTTCTTCTGGAGCTGCCTGGTGGCCCCTGCATGGTTTCTGCATAGAACGAAAACACATTCATCATCCAGAGCATTTATAGACAGAGAGAGGCAGAGGTGGAATTTACTACAACCTAATTCACAACCCAACATCAGATATGTACCAGATGTGTGTGTAAGGGGGGGGGGGGGTTGTATTTTTGTATTTTTTAGGATATATTTTGCTTTAGCAGTCTCATAGATCTTTTTAATCATTAAAAATCCTTGCATCATGACAATTTGTTTGATTGACCTCTGCATAAGATTATTCGTACTGTAAGTCTCACGAGATTCTCCTGTAGAGTGAGTGTGAATCTTTCTCATTCTAAGCATTGCATAAAATATAATACCTAAAAGGAGTGTAACATTGATAAAGCAAACAATCAACCAACCAAACAAACAAAAAAAAACTACTCACCCAGTGGGCCTCACTCCATGGGACAAAGTCACCCCAAAAACACTCCATGGGACAAAGTCACCCCAAAAACAAACCAGAGGAAGTGCAAGAAGGGACAGAAAATGCTCTCATGTAGAGAGAGACAGAGAGAGATAGAGGTTCCACAAAGTTCCACTGGTTTTTAGCAGATCATTGGGGCTCTTTCTTTTTGCAACATCAAAGGGTGCGTGGCGGCTTTGATGTGGCAGCATGCTGTTTAAGGTACGGTGTGAATGGAAGGATGTCAAGCTGCAAGGTGCCTCTGTATTTTGCGTGGCAGGCAGTGCTGAGCAGGAGATGAAAGGAGCAAACAGGGTTTGATAATGAATGTCCAACAAGTAGGACCCATCACGAGCAGCGGCACGCCCAGCGGGGAGCAGATCTAACCTTGAACACTGCACCCTTCACCCCAGACTACTCCTCTACCTCTCTCTTTCCCCCTCTCTGTCTCTCTCTCTCTCTCTCTCTCTCTCTCTCTTTGCTGCACCCTGAAAAGAAAACCTTCTTAGAACCTAGCTTTAATCTTCTTGTCAATTAAAACTCGATACACGTGTGCGGGCGTTCGTACACACAGTACCCTCTTTCCTGGACCCTTTTCTCTTGGAGAGACATTTGATCTGCTTGTCCATTTAATGCTCTCACAGGGCGTGCCGCTAATTGCCTGCCAATTTTGTGGCAACTCCAGTCAATTAGTACATCGCTTATCAGCTTCCGCCCTTCATCTGTTTGAAGCCATTGTCCACCTTTGCTGCGCCAGTGGTGACTAACATCAGACGCAGAGAGTGCTAACTCCTCGCTGGCTTTGATGTCCTCTCTGCCATCTCGAAGGAGCCTTTTTTGTAGAGGAAACTCACAACGTCCCGCAGTGTCCCGCAATGACGGACGACCATCGCTGCCGATATGCTTTGACTGTAGCACGACTGAAGGTTGATCAAACAGTGAAAGGACAAGAGACTTGCTCCTGTTTGAGCCCACGCTGCCGCAGTTGATGCGGTGCATTATTCGAGATTGTAGTGTTGTCTGCCTGCCTCCAGGATTGTTCTGCAAACTGTGATTAATCAAGGCTTAGAAAAAGGGATTTTCCAAAAGGAGATTCCAAATTGATGGTGGAAATGAATCCAAGATTCGATTTAACTCATGTTCTTATAACCATGAACCTGAATTGAGATAATATATCTGTGATTCATTTACAGCAAAAATAACATCTTTTCACTATAAGTGAAAAAGCACCAGAGGGAAACAGAACTGGATTGAAATTTAAAAAAAAATCAGCCATTGTTCTCAGCAGTAGAATCTGTTTTGGTGTACACGTTTAATTGTTTTGGTATATATGTTTTCCATGTTTACATGGAAAAACAATGTACATGTGACATATCCAGGAAATTTTTGTATCTCTTTCAGCTGCTTGTCGCATTTTTCTGTGGCAGATTTGGAAAGTGAAATGAGAATTAAATCGACTGTAAGAAAGCAAGACACCTTATAGGAGTGAATAGCAGGTCAGGGTGGCCATCTCCATCTTCTACCATCTCCATCTTCTACCCTCAGTCAAAGGCCAAACTGCTGTTGGTGTTACACTTGCCCTGTATGCAAGGCAAGTGATATATATGGACCACCAGTGATGAAAGTCTCACTGGACAGATTTCATCTGAACGGGACCAAGTGGAATTCTGAACAGCTGTCAAATGAAACATTCTGGAATGCTGAGTAAGTCACCACTGTCAGGCTGAAGAATGAGCCTGCTCTGACCTGCACTTAAAGGCAGAGTTACAGGATGGCAGAAGAGACAAATGCTGCACTCCGGCATGCAGCGAATGGAGTGGCCAGTTAGACACAGACAGGCCTAATTCCTGCCAGGACAAACTGGGCTTGGTGATAAAACTTGGTGGTAAGAGAGGAGAAACGTTGAGCAACATTGAGACACACACGTGTGCTCATACAAAGACATTAACAAAGCTGAGGAATTGGCTACAACACCATACCACTATAACCAATGGAAGTGATTCTTCTGGTTTGTGCATTGCAGTATTTTTTTTTCACATTTCGTGGATGAAACTGTTCCATTTTATTTGGAACAGATCAGCCTGCAGCCATGTACAATGTAACAAAATGCATTCACACAAACACACACACACACACACACACACACACACACACACACACACAGAGAGAGAGAGAGAGAGAGAGAGAGAGAGAGGGAGAGAGAGAGTTCTCTGAAAAGAAATCTGTCCTGAGTTTCCAAACCCATGCAAACTTTAACTGATTATACTCACATATATGAAGATATTTTTTAAAAAAAAGAGCAGGTTTCATACACAAATCAGTGTTGTCTTTGTCGGCAAACTATTCTGATCCAATAGACACAGCTTCTCAGCTAATGATTAAAAAGAAAGAAATCTTGAAAATCATCATTATAAGAGTACATTGTATTTGACATTCAGGTCCATCAGAACCCAGGTGGAGATGCTGGGAAGACATTTTCCATGTTATAAAATGGCATAGCTCCATCTTGTGTCTCATCCCTGTACTGCAGTTTACACATGCCGTATTCCTCAAAAAATGAATTTCTAATCATAGGTTTCCACACAACCTCTTGAACCATATCATGATTGCAATACTGGCATGTCTGCCAGTATTGCAATCATGTCATCCACAGGTTGGAGATCATGACTGATGTTTGTGTTGTAATTTAATTTAACACCCAGACAATTTAATTTAACATTTTTACAAAATTTACAACAAACATATTATTATTGTTAAGTTTTACCACGGACCCCTGTGAAACGTCTCGTGTACTGGTCAAAAGATGGCAGTAAAGAGCTTTTGCTATTTTTTTTTTTTTTAAAAAGAACAGTATAAAGTTTCAGTTTTGAATTTAGAATCATCACTGGGTCAGTGTAAAGAGACGTCTACAGTTTTGAATATTTCATGGCCACTCCATTTGAATTTGCAACTTTATTTCAGCTTTTCAAACTGTAAGTAATCGTCTGAAACATGGTGGAATTGTTTCTGTGTGTAAATATGACTAGATTGCTGTGAACCACTGAACAGCACGCGTGAAGAGGGACTACCATGAACGCCAAAGGTACGTGTGCACAGCCACACGCGCGGTCTTGGTATCCTATTCTAACTTGAGCTCGAAAGGGTGGAAGTAAGGAAATTCCAACCTTGCTTAGACACCGAGAGGTGTTCCTAGGAAATACGTCTGTGGTAATTAACAATGCACTTCTTATGCCGTTTTTGTGTTTGCGTTAGCGTAAGAGAACAATGAAAGCGAAACCGTGCATCCCAGAGAAGACAACAGAGGTATTTTTTCTATATTTTAAAACATTTTAATATGTAAAACAAAAAAAACAAGCAAACAAAGCAGCCCAGTACTGATGCCACTCAATTTTGCGTCTGTCTATTAACTACAATGGAAAATATGCGTGAGACTTTCAGACTGTAGAGGTGAAATATCAGGGAACTTGGCTGTTTTAACTAAATGGATAAAACTACATCTTAAGACTGAAGAGTTTTTCGAGATTGTTCTAAATGTGAAATGTCCTGGAAGCTTTTGGAAACAATAAATTTCGTTGGTAAAGAGTAGCATTCTGACGACATAACTCTACGTAACTTTATGACTTTGTGAATGACATCCCAGCATTTTCGTTGTTTTAAAAATGTATTTCATGTGCGTTATAGAACACGTCACTGACTCAGACGCGATAGGGGTAGGATATTGAGGTCTTGTTAGGTTTTCATTAAAGACACTTCACGTGCGTCTGTAAATTCTATTTTTATTTCATTTATTTATTTTTTACACATCACTCATTTTCACGATACCAAAGTTGAAGTGAAATGAAGTCTTTTAGAAATCGAACTACCTATCAAGTTTAACTGTAGCCTAACCTGTACTGTAACAGTGAAACTGTAGATTTTTATTTATTTATTTATTTTCATGTAAAGGAAACGCCTCGGACATTGTTTTGACTGTCACGTATTGAACAGAAACTCGAAGTAGGTACTTGTAGTAGGTAATAGCAATTTGAAATAAGAAAGCATGTGATCAGGAAATGGTTCCTTACAAATGCTTGCAATTTTAGTTTGGCTGGCACAATTGCTTCTTTAGAGCATAGTGTAAACATGCATGCATGTGGGCTGATGCTACATACCTGAAGAAGAATGATACATAGGATTCTGTATTACTTGGTTGGCATAAATAATGTAATATTTTAATTTTAGCTTTGAAACAACACCAATTTAAGATGTTTTTTTTTTTTTTTTAAACCTTTCCCCACCTGCAGTGAACATGTCGTCAAATGGAGGAAGATACATCTTACATCTGAAAGTGGGATAGAGTTATGTGTGCCCAGCTGCTGGTACTAAGGCAGAGAGCAGAGCTGCTGAGGGCCCTGTGCTGTGGGGGCAGTGCCGAGCCCCTGGACTGCGTGTTGGACCTGCTTCTGTCCTGGGGTGCCCTTCTCTGGGAAGACTACCAGAGTGTGCAGGGGCTTGCGAAGCCCCTCTGCTCCAACACCAGAGATCTTCTGGATTTGGTCTACAGCAAAGGGGAAGAGGCTTGCAGTCTGCTGCTAACAGCATTTGACCAAGTTTTACCTGAGGCACAGAAAGCTGGTCTGTGCTTTGGCAGTGGGAACCCTGCAAGGAGAGATGCTAAGGAGACACCTACCACTGCCATTCAGATCTTGTTGACTGATAGGCCGATACTGGTGAGGCAGATGAGAGACCATGTTGATGGTGCGTTAGATGCTCTGTTGGAGGCTGGCTGTTTTACAGCAAAAGACTGCGATGAGGTGCTGTTGCCTGTGTACACACCTTCACAAAAAGTAAGCCACACCTAGACAGGTTGGACAACCTTCCATACAACCTGTTCTATTGTTTTAGAGTCATAATTAGACAAGTTTAGTTTAGTTCTTTGTTTAAATCTAACCCAAACTAATTTCAAACATACACTACTTAATTATTGAATTTCTTGGATCATTACAATGCCGTTCTTAAGACCACTAGAATAGTTTTGTCTTGGTAACAGGTTGAAAATTGTCACACTGTCAGAATATGTCTGCTTTGTGTGTCTGATAGGTTAGAAGAATGTTAGACCACATAGTGTTTAGAGGGGAAGGTGCTGCCAGTGTCCTACTGCGGTTCCTTCACCAGGAAGACATTACAACACAGGCTGTTAAAGAGGAAAAGCAACTCTCTGCTGGTGTGTATGTAACTTTCATTTGTTCAGTTTCACTCTCAGTTGTGTTCATACTTAACAAATTTTGAATTCGGAATAATATGGAGAAAATCTACCAATGCTAAATTGTTCCAAATACAGCCAATATATTGCTCTTTTACAGCATTGGCATATTATTGGCATATTCATCTTGAGTTTTGATCCTTGCTCCTTTTCTGTGCCCTTCTGTAGAATGCCTGTTGTACCAGAAGAAGCTTCGCAGCTCTGTCTGTGCCCAGTCCCACTTTCTCAGCACTTATGGTGGAACGGGGAGATTCTCGCTGGATGACATCTACACCGAAAGCCTGCTGGAGGTGCAGCAGCGTGATGGGGCCACCACTCCCCTGGGGTTGGAGGATATGGTGGGTCTGGTCGGGTCTCTCAACCAGGAAGCCGACACGGTGCTTGTGTCTGGGGAGGCAGGAACTGGCAAGAGCACCTTGCTGCAGAGGCTACACCTGCTGTGGGCCCGAGGGGTCTTGCTGAAGGACGTCCTCCTGCTGTTCCCTTTCAGCTGCCGAAAGCTGAGTACGGAGAAGAGGGCATTGTCTCTGAAAGAGCTCCTGTTCCTGCACTGCTGCTGGCCGGACCGTGGCCAGGATGAGCTCTTCCAGTTCATTCTGGACCATCCTCACCTGGTCCTGTTCACGTTCGATGGGCTTGATGAGTTCAGGAAGAGCTTCACAGATGAAGAATGCCATTGCTGCCCCACTCAGCAAGCACCTGTGCCTGTGCTGCTCTTCAATCTTCTCCAGGGCACCTTAATGAAAGGGGTCAGAAAGCTGGTGACTAGCAGGCCACATGCCGTGAGTCCTGCACTGAAGCGATATCTCTGCAAGGAAGTCTTTGTGAAAGGGTTCTCTCCAGAGGCAATTGCCTGTTTTGTTAGGAAACACCACCATGACCCCACTGTAGCTAGTAGGGTTGTAGAATCGCTACAGACTAACACCGCTCTGCTTGGCCTGTGCCATATACCTGTGTTCTGCTGGATTGTGTCAAAGTGTTACAAAGAGCTTCTTGGATGCGGGGAAGGTAGCCCTCAGACCATCACAGACGTCTACCTCATGGTTCTGCAACGGTTCTTTCAGAAGAGGGTACATCAGGAACACCGAGCCCTGGGAAAGGGGTGGCTGCAGGAACATCTAGAGACAGTGAGGAGACTAGGGAGGCTGGCAATGGAAGGTGTGGAGACATCCTGTTACGTATTCCCAGAGTCGCAGCTGCGGAACTGTTGCATCACAGAGCAGGACATTAAACTGGGCTTCCTCATACACTGCAAGGACTTCTCGGATTCCACCGACTGCAAGCACTATGAATTTCTACACATCACCTTGCAGTGTTTTTTTGCTGCCCTACATATTGTTCTAAACAAGCATGACGATCGCTCTGCCGTCCCAAAGCTCTTCCAGTCTCATTGCAGACCACTTCCAGGCCTAACTCGCATGTTCCTCGGCCGTTGCATCAACCAGTCCGTAGAGGTCGACTCCAATACGGCAGAGACCCCAAACTTGCAGATCACCGCTAAGTTTGTGTCAGGCCTCCTGTCCCAACGTCATCGCGACCTCCTCTCGCAGTCCTGCCCTGCGCTCACTCTCGAGTGGAGGTCCAAGCAGGTTCTGAAGTGTTTGTCTAAGGGCATGCGACGACACTTCAGATCCATCCCTCGCCCCGTGGAAGGTGAGAAGAAGAGCATGCATGCCATGCCCAGCTTCCTCTGGCTCATCAAGTGCATCTATGAGATGCAGGAGAACCGCATCGCGAAGGAGTCGGTGGCCAGGCTGGAGGTGGAACACCTGAAGTTAACCTACTGTAATATTGGGCCGGTGGAGTGCGCTGCACTGGCTTACGTGCTCAGGCATCTGCAGAGTCCGGTCGGACTGCAGCTGGACAGCAACGCTGTGGGAGACGTGGGAGTGGAGCAGCTGCTGCCCTGCCTTCACATTTGCCACTCCCTCTAGTAAGAGCTGAAAGTTACTGACACATCTGGCTCCAGTCACTTATTAGGATACTGTTTATTAGTCATTTGCCAGAGCATTTATCATCCGTCTTTTCATGCAGTTAATACATATAAGGCAGATTTAGTGGAAGTTTATGAAGCATTATGAATTAATAGGCTACATCTAAACAAAATGTATGTGTGTTTAGATTTAGTGTGCAGTTTCATCATTAATTAATTAAGTAGGAAATAATTACAGAATGTCTTGGAATGCTGATAGTCATATATAGTTGAAATGGTCATTTTTAGACAAATAGAGATTCATTATAATTTTTTTACATTTTGTGATAAATTTCATAGCTTGAGGAACAACAACATATCAGATGAAGGAATTCGCAAACTTGTTGAGAAAGGGGTACACTGTGAAAACTTCAAGAAAGTGGCGTGAGTATAAAAAAACTACTTGCTTTTTTTTGTTTCTATAGTAATTAACACTAACTTGATTATTTTACATTCTCCACAGACTCTTCAACAACAAACTAACAGATGAATGTACAAAGCATATTGCCTGGCTGCTAAAGTCAAAAGAGAACTTTCTCTCTGTGAGGTACAGTGTAGGGTTTGCAACCATGTGAACATGGAACTATTAGAATGATTTAATTATTTATTTTTCTATGAGTTCTTTGTGGAGCTCACAATGTTCATTTTTTCCTTAGCGTTCTTTCTATCTATAGTGATAAAAACAGACAGGCTCTATTAGAAAAGGAAAAAAAGAAAAAACTTTGGCTTGCACGTAGGCCTGCTCCGATATTAAACACCCATAGCAACAGCCATGCTTGTTGCTATAATGGGGATGGCTTTGCTATTTTACACCCTTGAAAAATGTTCTTCTGAGCTTTAGTGAAAATATGGTGAGCAAAGCTTTTTTATTTTTATTATATTACACCCATGGCTTATTATTGTGTCCTTAGAAGGACACAATAATACTTCATGCCTACTCAAACCAAAACGTATGTATTTGAGTATTATGTATGTATGTGTTATGTATTTATTTAACTCTATGTATTTATAGAATTTGATTTATTTGAGGGCAGTGATCTAAACCTAAAACCAACAGTCAACCTAATGTTTAAAAAAATATTATGAAATCAGTGGTGAATTCTAACACAAAAGGCATGAAACACACACATACAAACTCACATACATTATTCTGCACGCATATATTTTTACAGAGGATCAAAGATATGATAGCTCTGGCTTTACCTACAAGGTGATTGGCTGGCTCATTGTCATGTAAGTTACGTGGAAAATGTAAGAGAGATGATTAAACGATTAAATTATTATTTTTTTTGATCTATGTATGATTAATCATCATTAATCGACAGTAAGGTGCACCATACTCCATAGGTGCATGTGCCAGAGACCATGTGAACAGTAGCAGATCAACACACATGGATCTCATATGCACACTCACTATGCAACTTAATTACAGGCTTTGTGATAAGGCTGTTAAACTGCTCTCCAAAGTTCAGTTAAGGACACAGGTGTCCAAGCAGGGTGCAACGCATACCTCTGTACTCCTGTGGACCCAGTGAAAGGCTTCTGCCTGGTATAATAAAGATGAAAAGAAAAAAAAAAACATTCCACCATGATTACAGGATCCACACCTGTACCTGTCAAACACATCACCTCCTATCTGCATATCTCAGAATAAAAATTCAGAGAATTAAAAAAAAAAAAAAGAATTAAACTTTAAAATAATCTCAATCATCATAATTATCTAACTACTTTGATTAGATAAAAAACCCCAAAACACTATGCCTTCCTATGTTTTGATCTAGGCTAATATGTTATTCTAATCACAGCTGTAGTACACACTGGCAGCTTTTCTCTGTGTGATCAACCATTGTTGTGCAGGCTAGGAAACAATAACATTACATCACAGGGAGCAGAGCAGTTGGCTGAAGGGCTAAGGCACAACCAGTCGCTACAGTTCCTTGGGTGAGATTTTTGTTCTTACTATTAACATTGCATTACGTTTAACGTTTATTAACATTTATTATAACCTTTATAACTAACATTGATAATAACATATACTATTCCATCAGGCAGTTGATTAATGTTAAATAAGCTGAGAAAAAAAAAACTCAGAAGTATTACAGAATATATTTTTTCCAAGTAATAAAATCACACAGTAACATAAAAACCTTCCAAAAGATATTCCAGTTCGAAAATAATGAAAAGTAAACAACAGTGCTCTAAATGAGTCAGTAATGAGTAAATATTATGAGCTCTAGAGTTTAAGGACAATGTAAACAGTTTAAAAACTGATAACTGATGTAGGACAACCTAATTATTGTGAACATTTTGGTAAACATTTTTGAATAGACAGTTTTATTTGTGTTTACCTCCAGGCTATGGGGTAATAAAATTGGAGATAGAGGCACAGAGATTTTGGCAGACGCATTAAAAGACAGTACTACACTAATATGGTTAAGGTAAGAAATGTCTGTTTCTAACAGCCTTTAACAAATGTAGAAGATTTTTGTATAATTCTTTTTAATGTAGATACATGTATAGCTGCGTGAGGCACATATTTTCCAATGAATGAAGTTGACATGGCTGAGATAAGTTTGATAAACCTTGCTTTCTTTACCAATCTTGGTTAGTCATGTATATCAATCATTGATGACCTTTAGCTCAGATGGTGAATGTCATATTAGCCAGTCACACTTGTATGATCCCTGTTTTTGACCTGATTTGATTCGTGGCACAGAGACCTTTTTAACGAACAAGCAGAAGTCATAGTAGTTTCTCTGTTTCACTGTGGTGGGATTGTATTTCTAGCCTGGTAGATAATGGTGTTGGCGATTCTGGAGCACGCGCTTTGGCAGAGCTTGTGAAGAGGAGCAAAACACTCACAGAGCTGTGGTTAGTTTAACTTTGAAGATCGTGTATTAAAGAGGAAGATTAACTTCCTTGTATTGACGATTTACTTCCTCTATTATCTTTGCGCATCTCCCCTGCCACTCGTATTTCCTGTTTCTCTCTCTGTCTGTCTCTCTCACGCTCTCTCTCACTCTCCTCTCTCTCGCTCTCTCTCTCCTTGCTATCTCCAGGCTAAACCAAAACTACATCAGCAGGGATGGTGTTGAGCATCTTATACAGGCTTTGGAAGTGAACTCTAGTGTTAAGGATGTGTGGTAAGGGTACTTATTTGATCAGGCACAGCTTTACCTGGATGCAAATGTATATACCAACACTTAAGTTCAACAAAAGTGCATTGTAGGCCATTAGAGCTTATATTCTGCGGTATAATAAACATATGAAACAAACGTCAATCCAGATTATATGAATGTATATATATTTTATTAGTAATCTATACTAGTGTGTGTATATGTCATCGGTGCTAACTATGGTAAATGTTATTGCAGGTTGAGGGGAAACAATCTGAGTCCAGAGGAGGTGGAGGAACTGAGTAAGCGAGAAAGAAGGCTGACCTTTTGAAAGTGCACATGGACACAGAGTGACACAGACTGGAAACCTTTGGACTAGCCCCTCTATTCCCACAGACATCCACTCCTTTTTGTACATCAGGCCAAGCAGCAGTAACACAGCTCACACTCATGCTGGCCACCAATCCCTGCACTAGGTCTTCCTGTCTTTTACCACAATATCTTGCTGGGATGGGGGGCTGAAGGAGCTCATTGTCACACCAACTGCCCTATCGTAAGTTATTCCTCAGAGCAAATTCACAGTCATGCCAGGCGCCCTTTGTCTTATCTCTGACAGTTTTATGCCAAACGGAAGACATCTTGTGCAGGTATCTTTTGTACGTAATGTATTTATGGCAATTTGCGCCGAGACGTTTCATTTTCGTGCTGTTTTATATTCATGGTGTTTAATACTCTATGTTCGTGTCAACTCTTTGTGAATGTCAAAAATATAATTTATAAACGTTCTTAGTTTTTTCCGTTTTTTAATTATTTTGAGAATTATTTGCATACGAAGAAGGACAAAACTGCAGATGAAGGCAAGAGTAGACTATTAGTGTTTCGAAAATGCTTTAAAAAAGCCCGTAAATATAAGTAAGGCACGTATTGTTAGAAACGCTCCTCATAAACCTAGCTAGCTAGTAAGCTAGATAACCGCTGTGACATCTTCACCGATGTCTCGCTTCAAGTGACTGTGAGGTTAGGTTTTTATTACAGTTGGTCAACCAATCTACTGGAAAACCCCAGAAGGTGGGGTCTAAGAGGAGGCCATTACCTCCACCAATCAACGCTGCATAAGATCCTCGTTCACCAATCTGAGAAGAATGTTTATGGTTCAACACGTTAGGTTGATTTGATAAACACTGTTAATGACCTCATTTAAATTTCAAATAAAACGCTGTCTTTATATATATATATATATATATATATATTGTACTGCTTTACTTTGGTACATTGTAACAATTGCGTCTGAGTAGACATTTATGTTTTATATAAGTATATGATGGGGGGGAAAAAAGCTAGCTAGTTAATATCAACACTAGTGGTTATTCACCAATGCTAGTTCGAGTTAGCAGTTAGCTAGCTCGGTATCATCGACCCATACAGTCTTAAGGGCTAGGAAGCCAGCGAAGCTAATTTTGATGTAGCATGTCAGCTAGCCACCTAGCCAGTTAGACCGACGGATGGACCATTCGCCTCCTGTGTAAAAACCAGTAATAAAACCTTTTAAATCAAGACTACATTTTCCGGAACCACATCGAATGCATATAGTTTTTGGATCAAGGAGAAGCTACACGAAGATATTCAGTTCTGTCAGGTAGGATAGATATTAGAAAGACTTTTCTAGCTCGCTAATGATGTCGCCTCAATACCTCTGCCTCCACAGATCTGAAGAATTTACCACTTTATGTAACGTCAATCAGAACCTATCACGATTATATACGTTAGCTATCCATGTTAATTTAGCCAAGCCAGCAACAAGTGTATTGCGTAGAAGTTATTGGTAGCTGGTGATGCTACCTAGCTAGCTAGGTTAGCTATCTAGCTAGGATTTATCTGGCTATATAGCTAGCTGACTTAGATGGCTAACTCGGATTAAGCGCTGTCAAAAGCTATAGCTAGCCAGCTAATCTTGATTCATTCAGTTGGCCAATTAAGACAGGGCAAGCTGTCAAAGTGCTGATTTGACTCCGCATGATGTCATCGTATCATAACGCAAGCTTTAATTTAAAAACGGCTCTAATGGTGATCTGTAGCTAGCTAATTGACCATGTTTCTGTGCACGCCGTTAGTCACACATTGGTGATGTAATGTGGTGTCTGAACTGTGCTAACACTCAGTGGATGCTCCTCCAAACAGAAGGTTGCCGGCTGCTTATGAGAGGGATAACGTTAACAAAATCACAGAGCTCTCTTCTGTACCACCTGTAGTATACTAGCTTGGCATGTTTACAAATACACAGAATTTTGTTAGCTAGCCACTAGTAGATAGTTTCGTCGATGTGTGTCACCAGGAGTGAGCGTCTCAGTAATGTTTTGAATAGTGTTTGTCTCACAAGCCAAAGTGCCGTACGAGAGCAGGTTTTTAAAATAGACACAGATTTCCTGATCTCTGGTTGATCAAAGACTCGCTATTTATTTATTGTTATGATATTTATTGATCAGAATATCCAGGTCATTTAATAACGGTCCAAAGTCCCTATTTCGGACCCACCCTATATATAGCAGTTCGTAGGATTGATATGATGGGTTGCTTTGTATCGCACCCACGTAAATTCAGACAGATCTACAAAGAACTTCTACAAAGTTCAGAGTAGACACTCGTTACCGGCCACGTTTGGAAGGTCATACGCAGTTCTGTTGTTTAGTAACTCATAAAAAAAAAACAACCCACACACATCTGTGCTTGTGTGCGAAAAATCCCCTATAGTCTCACTGCCAAGGCAGCAGCACTGGGGGAAATCCAGACACACACACAGACAGTTCAGTATCGCAGAGCTTGCGTGAGATTGAGAGTACTTCAGGACAGCTGCCACACAAATCCCACGACCAGGCCCACATTTAATTTAAACTAAAGTTGCTTGTAATGTTATTTGATAATGTTGGTGGAATTGATGATGTTGTTGTTGATGTTACAGCTGAAGGATTTTTCTATTTACAAAATTCATCTAAACCTATGAGGTTTCATAAATGGTCTGGGGTTTTTTGCACATTGTAATAAGATGAGAAATAGAAGCATGAAGTGTTACTGATTTTCTACTCTTTTTGAATGAAAAAAAGTGTCATTTGAACCTTTAGGAAAGTAATCAGAAAAGAGGATAATTAAACCTGAGAAGCTACAAGACTGAAAGATTGTACTACTGTGGAAGCTTCATACATGAATTAATGAACAGCAAGTCAGATTACATGTAGGCCACGGAACGAGTGAGATGGCAGTGGATATATTTAAATTAGTAGATTTGAATGTTTGTTATTTTTAATACATTTTCATATGTTCAGACAAAGGAGTTTCCTGGGTTTTTTTCTTACATATTGAGACATTAAGGAAGTATTTGTCACACAGGTAACAGAGCGCTGGGTATCACACAGGTAACAGCGCTGGGTAGCAGTTATTATTAACCCTAACAGTTAT
>JAOYMR010000019.1:10054023-10065782 GCA_025802075.1 Tenebrosternarchus preto
CTCTCTCTCTCTCTCTCTCTCTCTCTCTCTCTCTCTCTCTCTCTCTCTCTCTCTCTCTCTCTCTCTCTCTCTCAGTGTCATGTTTATGATGAACAGAAAGCTTCCTTTAGTCCAGAGGATTCAGGAATGTGGCACTATTTAGAAGTGACTTCATGTTTTTACATTACATATGCTTAGGTTGTTTCTGCCATATCTGCATAATGTGTGGCTTGGCATCAGTTAATAAAGCCCAGCTCACCGCAGTGATCATAAACTTACAAGTAGATTATGAACTTCGTAATACTTTTACTGCACAGAGTAAGTAATAAAGCAGGTCTTGACTGGGAGGGGCAATGCATGATTTTGTTAACGGGCGCGTAGCAAACAGTCACCACACGATAGAAATTCCATCTCACTGACTGAAACACCCCTGCCCTGTTCCCAAGGGAAAAAGATGGTGCACAATGGCCCTCTTTCATCTTTACACGACGGAAATCAGTGTTTTCCTCTTGTCTGAGTGAAACTCTCCTGTGTGATAGGGTGAATTGGGATGGAACAATTTTCAGCCAATCAGCACTAACGCAATGTACCGCTTACGGTTCGCTTTAACTCTGTCCTGATAGCAGCTTTTATGCTCAGCCTTCAAAGCACAAATGATTATCTAGAGTATGCTGGGATGATGAAGACTGATGGCATTAGCTCACCCGCTATTTATTTAGCAGGCTATTCTAAGGTTACCCTTCCTTGCTGTTGGAGTCTCTGCCAAAGACTTTCGCACTAATATGTCATAATGTCTGTGATCTGACTTAGTTCACTTGATCTGGGTTTTTTTTTTGTTTGTTTTTTTTGTTTTATTTAAATGTAGTGCCGTCTTCAAGACTTCTCATAGTTAAGATCTGCCACAATGCGAAAAGGTTAACAACAAAATTGGTTTGATGTTAAAGCCGACACATTAGAGCCAGGAAATGCTAAGCAAGCACACAGTCCACACATTGTCTCAAGTAGTGGTCTACACTCTTTATTAATCACTAACACCTTGAAGCTGGACAAATTTACCCATTGCTGTGGTAATAGCCATCTGGCACTTAGTCCGTGGTTAGTGTCTGACCACAGCAAGCCACAGCTTGTTGCTTCTAGTACAGTGTTTGGTAAGCATGAAGTATCGTCCAATCACTGGATTGAAGCACAGTTATTGTGGTTTCCTGTTGAGAGTACACTGTATGCTGGCAGCTACTGCTGCTCACTGGTGTGTTGACTGGATGTAAAAGCTGTGTGGTGTTTGTAAAGCATCCTTGGGTTCTGAGAAAAGTGTTATAGAAGTGTAACTTCATTCTTTCATATTGTTGATCTATATTTTAATTTTAAATTCAGCACAAAGGGATCTTATTTTACATGTCAGAATCAGAATCGGAAGCTTTTATTGCCATATGAGTGAACAGATTCACAACATTAGGAAATTGTTGCGGCACTTGGTGCTAACATAAACAGACAAGTCAAAATGTAATAAATACAGGATAAAATACGCTAGATAGATGGAATATAATTTTTTACACTATAAACAATGTTACAAATGTACAGTACTGACTGGGATAAGTTATAGTGTTATGTTTAGTGCTGAGCATAAACCAGCAAGTGAATGCTAAGTGACATGATAAGTGACTAAAATACTAAAAGTAAACTGTAGTCAGGTAACATGTACCTGACAGTGCATGTTTAGCAAATGTGCATGTTTGCTATGTTTAGCAAAAGCCTTTTAATTCTGACCCTTCTGAGATGCTGTATGACGATCTTTGCAGCATTTTTTCCCCCCAAATGCCTTTTGTGCTGGGGGTTTAGCAATAGTAACTGACCTTTGACCTACCTGCTGCACAGCTCAGCCTCTGTTGCTTCCCCTTCATCAGGGAGGTGGAGCCAGGCTTTTCTGCAGGTGGTGCTGGTGGTGCTGCTGGGATGGTTGTGTTTTAGAGCCTAACGATCATTGCTCTTTTGCCAAGAGCAGACTGCTCTTCCACTCGGCAAGTTCATCTCAACCCTCGTTCAGTCATCAGTAAAATATATATATGCCAATAAAACACCCAGAAAAAACCAATGTAAACTTTTTTTTTTTTTTTTTTACTTCTTACACAAACTGCTATAACTTTAAAGAAAAAAATACTATTTTCACTGCAATTATTGCATTTATTATCTGAATGTATTTCATTATATGTTGTTTTATTAGTTTGGTATTACAGTATCCTTGGAAATAAAGTGAAGTGTGTTGCTGAAAGAAGACTCAGGTACTTGTTTCTTATTCTTTAAGATGCCACCAAGAGTCCTACACCAATGTAAACAAAAAGAACAAAGAAAAGCTTTCCTGCTTTTGTCTGTTTTCTTCCATTAGACCAGGGCTATTCACTTCAATTGGAGGAGGTCTAGAGGTTTGGATCAACCAGAGAAGCAGCTGACTCACTCATTAGGACCTTCCCCCCCCCGCCGTGTTAAAGAGGTGTGCTGATTTTTTTTTTTTTTTTTTTTTTTTGCGCACTACCTGTTTCACTAGACACTGGACCCTCATTGGATCTAACTGTATGGCCCTGCATTAGGTTAATCTGTGATGAGGGGATAAATGAACTGTTTCTGACAGTAATGGCTCTTAATGGCCTTGTAATTGTTTATTCATTAATTTATAGAACAGTTTCAATATACAGTGATGGGACGGAGTTGTCCGATTTTTGGAATTATGCAAGCCAGGAAATGCTGACTTACAAAAACCAGTGTTGCACAAGAAAACCTGAGATCCAGTAGAGCTCAGTCCATGGGCCACTGTCACACAGTCTAAAATTTTAGATGCGTTTTCATACTTACCTTGTGGTTTAGATTCGCCTTCTGCTTTGACCGAGCGGCTTCCTTTCTACGCCAAATCCTCTTAACCAGCCTGGAGAGGGAGCAATCTCTGACCTCAGATCAGCATAAAAGTGCAACGTGCCCCCTCACCGTGCCAGGAGCCGTTAATGAGTTCTGGAGCAGATGCTGCAGATGGCTGCGCCCTCCTGAGGAGCAGGTGGAGCCAAACTACATATGCAGCTAACACACGTAAAATATTTAACGTCATATCTGTCACCTCTGCCGAGTGTTTTTACTGTGCATCACCTGGGGAAGGGAGAGAGGGGTAGGAGGCTGAGACTACACACACACACACACACACACACACACACACACACACACACACACACACACACACAGCTTTTAATGCACAGGGATGTGCTCAAAAATCTAATCGCAGAATACACATGCTACTTGGCATGTGTACAGTGGTAAATGTGGAGAGATGGGGTGTGACTCATGGTGAGACAGGAGTGTAAGTCACCCCACCTGTGCACTCATCCCTTCTCCAGGGAGAGAGAGAGAGAGAGAGAGAGAGAGAGACACGGAGACGGTGGCCAGGTGTTCATTATGAGAGTCTTGGTGGGCTAGTATCTCTCTCCCTCTTTTCCCCTCCTCTCTTCCTACAACCATCCTCCTCTTCGTCTGTCTCCTTTAACACTGCATTATTTACAGGTGTTCACTCCAACGCAGTGCAATCTGCTCTTCAGATTAAAGTAAGTGTGTGTGTGTGTGTGTGTGTGTATGTGTGTAACAGATGCCTGTTAACTCCAGCGGATGTTGTGAAGTAACTCCTGCTTAGTTGTGGCTTCATTAGGCTGTAATGCTTTAGCTGTCACATGGCTCCATTACCACATCTCAGGGCATTACCAAAGATCTCAGCACCTGAAATACTATTCATTTTTTGAGTTGTTTCCAGAAGAGGGGTGGGGGTGGAGGTGAGGGTGGGGGTTACTATAGCACTTACCTGTTCACTTTGTGTTGACTTCATGTGAATTGTGTAAGATGACACTGACAAAAGAGCTGTACCCCACAACACACCATTTTAAGACAGGGTGAATGTTTTCTTTCGAGATGTTTAGCGAACATTTCTCTGAGCATCCTGCTGCATGGTAAACAGGGTATATTTTTCTAGTAAAGTGCACTGTGGCCTTCTTTAATTACATCACCAGTTCCGGAAGCTTCCATTTGTGCCACTAATTTCACCATGTTTTGCAGATGAGGTGGCATGTATTCTATTTACTTATTTCCTCCATCCTTGTATTAGCACTGCGCAGACGTCAGTACTCTGCAGCCTATTATAACCTGTAGGCTTGATTAAGTCCTGTCCTCTGTCCGTGTCAGGAAGAATGAAAAGGAATTACCACTCTGCACTGTTTGCAGGTTCTTCATCAGTTTAATTTTTTGAATGAATATGAGTTTGCAGTACTGATACTATGTTGACATGTTGCCTGCACCCAGAGTGACCCAGGCTTTTATTTTCAGTAGTCAATAAAAGCCTTTTCAGTAGTTTTCATCCCTTGCCATTTTCTGTTCTGACTGGAGAGAAGTGAGTTTTACCTTACCGCTGTGGTTGTGTTTTAGTTGTAACTTTTAGTTGTGATAGTTAATTTCCCTTGTACAGACGCATCTCCAGTCTTGATGTGGGTTTATGTTGGCTAACATTAAAGATACAGTATGTCACGAAGGCTGAAGCTTAGTGCCAGTGGGTTGCAAGCTCATTTACTTATTTTAGATTTACAAAAAAATTGAAGTTACTCTTACCAATATGCCACCGGATTGTCCTGTATTATGCTATGACCCCGCCCCCTTTTCATCTGTAATCCTCAAAAATACTGTGTGACTTCCTGCGTTACCACTACTGGAATGGACAGGCTGCATGTACACACATACAGTTTTAAAAGCGGATCTCCAAGTGAGAGGAAGAGCAAAATCCAGCGCTCACCCCACCACTATGACGAGTGGCCCAGGCTTTCACTGTGAGATAAATCTCATAAATAGCACTTGTACACACACAATAGCATCATTTCACGGTGCTGACAGCTCTATTGTGTAATAGATGGCAAACGAAACGCGTGTATTATTCGTTTGTGATACATCTCTTTTTTTCTGTCGTTCCAGCCTTGGCGCTGAATGCCACTTTGCTTCCGTCGTTCCGCGTTCCGCCTGGCAGCTGTCAGCTCCCATACCGTCTCAGAGTCCCGACGTTTCCCACCCGCGCCGTACACCCGTGCGCACGCGGAATTCCTAATTAGATTTGCCATTTTCACACGGATGATTGCAATACATAATAATACAAAGCGCCTGACATTGCATCGCGCGCCGCTCAAACTGTAACAATTAATAATGACATTCATTAACACGGCTGCCGGGGCGCCATTGATTATGACATTACGTCCTGAATGGATGACCTGCCTGAGCAATTTCATTAACGAGTCTCAGATATAGATTGTTATTAATAAACTGCTACCTCCGGTTCGGAGGAAGGTTATTAATTGCGCAAATTAGCGGAGGCAGGATAATCAACTTAGAGCCTGTTTGGTTTGTAATAATTGATCTAATTTTTAGTGCGCATTGCTGGTGGGGCGGACTGAGAGATCACCTCGTTAGCAAAAGTTTAATCCTCATCATAGTTCACGAGCTGCCTCGCGGTAAGGTCGCCGCTGAATGTCACAAGCATTTGAAATTGATTAGTGTTAAATTGAATCAATGTCATGTTTGGAGAGAACAATAACAGCTAATGGATGAGCCCCACTCTGAGCCCAAAGAAACATGTTTGTTAGACAAAGAGAAAGAGAAAGAAAGATCGGGATGGCGCTGTTTAGATGTCCTTATCATTCATCACTGGTAAATAAGGCAGATGTCAGAGGTTTGGTAATTAACACTGACTTTGGCCTGTCCGTTTGGTCTTTGAAATGGGAGAGCAAGCTGAAGAAAGGGCAAAAGGAACAAGTGCCTCCATTTCTCTTTAATGTAGGAAACCATGAAGCTCTGCTCAGTTCGAACCTGTCCATATACATGAAACAGATCATCTCTCTCGCTCTCTTTAAAGAAACATTCAGGCTCTCGTTAATAATACAATAATTCAAGTGAATTAATTTTGTTCTCGTTCTGTATCCATATGCAGCTCCTTCTTCTTTGCCTTATGTGTGTAAAACTCACTCTCTTGTAATCAAGCTCGTCATGTCCTCTGGAGGCCTCTCTCTCCCCATTTCTTTCTCTTGTCTCTTTCTTCTCGGACGGTTGCCAACAGTGACAAATCCTCTTGATCCGTTACAAAGCTGAGGAACTCGGTCAGAGAGCGAGGGAAGAAAATGACAAGACGAAAGGGGCAGAACGAGAGAGGGAGAGGGAGAGATTTTTGTTCACTGCGGCCCTCATAATGAACACCTGGCTACTGTTTCTCTCTCTGTCTCTTGCTCTCCTCCGTCCGGAAGAACGGCAGACGTTTCCATCCAGAGGAGTGTGAAATCTCACACTCGTTTTTCACAACACATCTTTTAATATGCACTGTGCCTTTCCCCCTTCCTCTCTCTCTCTCTCTCTCTCTGCCTTTCACCCCCACTCTTCCACCCTCCCACTCTTCACGTATGAAATCTTTTCCATCTCTTTTCGCCTTCTCGCCAAAAACCTGTCCCACCAAACACGCGAGTGACAGCACATACAATTTTCCATTGCTATTTGCTCCCCTTAAGAGGAAAATTGCTTTAGCTATAACCTCTACCAAGCGAGACAACAACAATAAAAAAAAACAAAACAACCAACAACAAAAAAAAAGTTACAACTGTAATCCGTTGGGTCGCTGTCAAGCCTGAGAGAGAGATGGAGTGGGGGGGGGGGGTGCTTTAACCAACTCCACTATGTAATATGTGAACCTGGGCCGCCCAGCTGAACGACTCTGTCTTTAAACATAACTGACTGCCATTGTTCTGAGATGACTGCTATGAGAGTTCTTGTCAGGCATGCTGTGGGTTTGAGGTGTGGGGAGAGGGCGTGCACAGGCTGTTGGCTGTTTATTATATGTTGTGTGGCCTTCTGTCAGCGGCATGTATTGATTCACGAAGATCTCGGGTCACTTTGATCAGAGCGGGAATGGTGGGGAGCTGACATTCCATTACCCGAGAAAAAGAGTCTCCGAATAAAGAGGAATATGTTAAGGGACAGCGGACAGCAGGGGCGATATGACTGTAATTAAGCACATGGATGTCTGGCGCCTGCTGTGGGAGCGTGAGGAGGGGAGGAACTGGCAAGGAGCAGTGTGTCTGCCATGGGGAGCTATTGTCCACTGGAGACAAGGCCTGTTGTACTGATATTATGTGCTTGACCTCTCCTCTCCTCTTCTCCCCTCTGATCCCCTCCCTTCCTTCTTCAGTTTCAGCTGACTTTAAGCAGACACAGTGTTCCCAGACATAGTGGCTTTGAAGAGCACTCAGAGGTCATTTCGAAATGATTACATGCGCTTTATGTTGTAACAGGGCCGTTAACACCCATCGCCATAGTGTGAAAAAATAATTCCAGCCACACGAAATTACGCTCCTGGACACCACAAAATAACCTCCCTACCAAGATATTGCATAGCAGTATACACATAAATTGGCAGCTCCTTTATCAATGCATTGTATCACTGGAACACGCTTATTTAAATATCCTTCATTAAACCAGAGCCCTAGTAAATTTAGTCTATTTAATTTTCTAATCAATTGGTTACATTTTCAGGATAAAGATTTTGTCTATGTTTGATGTGCAAGAATCAGCATTATAGAACTACAACCTTCATTTTTTGTATAAAGCTGTTATGTCTTTATGTTTCTAATGATTTAGACATTATGAGCAGCTAGTGGGTGGAAACGGAACATCATTGTTTTACATTAAACCTAAACCCCATAATACCTGTTAATGGAATCTGGTAGTGGTGTATGTGTGACTTAGATGGAATTATTGTTGCCACTGATTTTAATCTGATTGTAATTGAGGACAAGTGTTTGCAGTTAAATCAGGGTTATTTCCCTTCAGAATGTTCTGTGAGGAAAAATCATCAATCATCACCGTGGGTGGCAGGCCTTATAACTGTGACACTTTTTTATGTACAGTTCTGAAATTCAAAGTTATTTCTACATTGTGCTTTCCCTGACCTCTATTCTATGGACCATAATATATAAGAAAGTTCTATGATGTAGAGTTCTATGATGTAGAGTTCTATGATGTAGAGTTCTACTCAGATGGTTTAAAACTGACCAAGTTATCCACTGCATAATGCTGTATTTCAAATGGAAGCATTAAGGAAAGGATTATGGTATGCAGAACATTTGTAGATAATGTTTAAATCATGAGATTTTGCTTCAACAGCCTTAAAAAATGAGCCTTTTCTTCTTTTTGTTGATGTATCTTATCAATGTATTCCTTATGGCACTCTCTCAAAAAATGGATATATTTCCCCAATCTACTCCTCTTCACATTTTTATGAAGTAGTTCTTACATGCTCAGTAATTCTCAAGTCTAACACTGCAAACTGTAGCACTACTGTGTTTTACATGGTCATTAATAGGACATTGAAAATGTTTGACTTGGATGTGTATTTCTAAAAGCCTAGGCTGTTTTCATGTACGCCTTGTACAGTGGAAGAGATGTATCCTAAAGGGCTTTGTGGTCAGATGGAAATTTCAATGAGCACAATAAAAAAAAACTGTTTACTTCTTAGTTAATAAAAGTTATTTTCCATACTACAACAAATTTAGTCGTCCCCATACAAAGAATTTGGATTGTTTTTAAATTAAACTGTTTTGCACTTCGGTGTCGCTTTCTTGTTCAATATAGCTCTCTGCAATGTCTCCTGGTCCTGCTCCTGGTCCTGCTCCTGGTCCTAGTCCTGGTCTTGCTCCGGGTCCTGTTCCTAGTTCTGCTCCTGGTCCTGCTCCTGGTCCTACTCCTGGTCCTAGTCCTGCTCCTAGTCCTGGTCCTGCTCCTGCTCCTACTGTCCTGTGCAACCACAAATTTCAGCATTTCTCTGCTCAGGCTCTCCCGCTGGGATCTCGTGAGGAGCTTGTGGATGAGCTCATGAGATGAGTTGGGTGTGCTTGAGATGGAGAAACAACGCAGTTTGCACAGTAGTTGCCCTCCAGGACCAGGTTTGAGATCACACTGTCCTACGGGAAAGAAAACTAGCTGCCGGCCTTCTCAACTATGTAAATATCCACCTGTAAACATTTCTTTGCACTTTGTTTGTAATGCAGTCAAGATGCTAACCACTATAGAATAAGTTATTAGGATTGTACAACCAATCTTGTACTTGAGACAGGTTTGGGATATCTGAGCTTTGTAAATGTTAGAAAGCCACCAACTTCTCTGTCATGGCCACTGAAGCAACTCTGGCCTCTTGTAGGGGATGGATAAATCACCAAAAAACTCTGCTGAAATAGTTTTTTTTTCCGTCTCCCCAGCCCTGTGTGAGGCCTGTGGTATAGGCTGTCCTGAGGCTCCACTAAGGTCTGTGCTTGTTACCTGCTGCCAATAACAGCAAGGAGGTGACGTTGTGCCAAGCAGCTTGATCTGACAGTCGGAGCTGTACTTCCTCCCTCCGAGCTCCACACACCAAGCCACGGATGAAGGAATGGGCAGTAATCAAAAGGAGAGAAACAAGAGTTGCTCCCACACTGGTCCTGTTCAAATACAGAGGTATCATAGCCACTGCCTTTTCTTTGGCTGGTACACAACACCTCAGCAAGTATAGAGGAGCAGACTGTGTTCTCCCTGTATGTTAAGGGTGAATCGTATGTCCTCACGCTTTTTCTCACGCACGCCACAAATCAGTAAACTCCACTAAAGGAATGGAAAATAACCAGTTCCCCCTGTTGATACAATCAAGTGGTTTAGTCTGAAGAAAAATATATGCTGCTGGCTTGGATGGCAAATTCTGTAATTGCTGAGTTTTCCTCAGTTCAATTTCCTGCCAAACCAAGCTCACCCAGAAGCAGCATAGTGATAAAAATGATCCTGTGACAAACTGACAAGATGAGTAGGGCTTTAGTGATTTAATATTTGAAACCAATTCCAAAGATGCCAAAGATGCCACAGTGATCAAGAAATGCATTTTAAACATAAATCTTAAAGATATAGTTTACAGTACATTCTACATTTCTGCAAAAGCACCATCAACATTTTCCCCCTTTTCTACACACCAAGTAAAAACCCCAGGACAATAACAGCCATCCAAGTAGTCGACCGTTGGTCCTGTGGTTGAAGCCTGACTGTTGATGGATAGAGGAGAGGGTGGTTGATGAACTGTGTTTGGTATCAGATGAGCTCAGCTGTAACTGTACACAGAGTGTTGCACAGAAGGGAGGCATTTCTAATAAAGTGCTCTGTTGGAGTATGTGCAAATATGGACTTTCTGAGAAAATCCCAGACATGGCAGCAAGAAATGTGCAAAATACCAAACGTGTAATCAAAAATGAGATCGGTAAAAATCAATAGTGGCAAAGTAATTCTAAATTCTAAACTAAATCAAATCATATTAAAGACTAAACACTACAATTAAGTAAATTTTAAATTATTATCGAATAGAGTGTGCTTAATTAAAAGCATGGAGAATGACTAGAGCCCAGTGTTTTATAATGTTAAAATATATAATTATTTTTTTATCTCCCTACATGTTCCAGTTAAGCCATATCACCAAATTCTGAAGTTGTTTTTGTTTTTGTTTTTGTTGTTGTTTGTTTGTTTGTTTTTGTTGCTGTTGACAATTCATCTGGGACCTGTTTCCCAAAATCATCATAGTTTTAACATCTTAAATGAGTGTTCAGTGTAATATTCACTCTATACAATCATTTAAAGATGATCTTTAATTGCAAATATATCCAAAGTACCTACAAAATCCATTTTGAGGTAAAATACCACTCTGAAAGCTCAACATAGGATGATGCTGTGTGGTGACAACATGACTGGCCCAGTTACTAAATCTGCCTGGCAACAGTGTCTGATTGTCTCCTAGCTGTTATCGAGAACGAAGTAAAGGTTTATACTAATAGTTCTTCTTCTGGTATGAACTGGCATTTTGATGGGATTAAGCCAATGAACAGGTGGTATGTCTTGGTCACTGAACGATGCCTGGAATTGGCCACTATTTTTACAGTTTTAAAATAATGATATCAGTGCCCAGCAGTGTTTTATACCACGTTTGGCTCAGAGTGAGAGGTGTAATATGTGGGAGGGAAATACAGCAAGATGCTTTTTTTCAGGGCTCTACCAGGAGCCGTAGTCATAACAGACAGAACTACCCAGAGCACGACAGTCAGAATGTACACAGGGAACGCTGTGATTGGACATATATATATATATGGGAGTCTTCTTAATGAGTCCATAAACTAGAAGCACACGCTGGAGATAAAGAGCAGGAAATGCAGGTAAGAACCATAGATAACGTGGGCCAATCATAAATCGGCACAGTCTTGTTAAGGTGAAGACTCCCTCACAAGAAGCTAGGGTTAGGGTTAGGGTTAGGGTGTCAATTGCTTTGGGTTTATTTTAAAGCTGAATTTCAGCCCTTCCTTACAGAAGTTTTATTTGTTTGTTTGTTTCAAAGGAAATCCAGTCAGAACTCCAACTGTGCAGATGTTTAATGTTTTCCATTAAGGTATACTTGAACACATTTGCTAGTAACTCAGTACCCAGCTGCTCTGTGTGAAAAAAGAACAGAAACTATAGTAACAATAAGAATTAGACGTGGCACATGAAATAATCAGCTAATAGATCGGATCAAGTTTATGTTCAGGTTTATTTATTTTTATAGCGCTTTTAAAAACAGACGTTGTCTCAAAGCAGCTTTACAAATGTCCGAGTCCAAGTCCCCAGTGAGCAAGCCAAGGGCGACAGTGGCAAGGAAAAACTCCCTAAGGCATGAGGAAGAAACCTTGAGAGGAACC
>JAOYMR010000019.1:10070943-10085502 GCA_025802075.1 Tenebrosternarchus preto
TGCTTTTTATTTTTTCTTAAAACCCAAAAAAAAACCCCCCCCCCCCCCCCCCCGCCCCCGGTCTCTTACCATGGGATCAGGAGCTTGAGGACATAAGGGTGTGCATGTGTGTGTGTGTTTGTGCAGGAGTGTGAGGACCACTCTGCAGTGGAGGAAACAGCAGCTCTTTTGAGGCTGAGGTGTAGTGTTCTTTTCTTTATTTATTCTGACTATGACCCACCAAGTGCCTCAAAGACCTGGTCTCCTCTAGGCTTCAGGAGGGCCTTGGGGGCCCCTGCCACTCTAAGCTGCAAGAACTTTACCTAACGCCGTAGGGACACTTGAACAAGAACTTTACATAACGCCGTAGGGACACTTGAACAAGAACTTTACATAACGCCGTAGGAACACTTGAACAAGAACTTTACATAACGCTGTAGGGACACTTGCAAATATACACTTTTTACGAGAGGAGCCAGCTCTCCACGTCAGGTTCTCTTTGGGACATTAGCAGCTACGAAGTTACATGACAGTGTGAGTGACTGTGAAATTCAAGCATATGGTTCATAAGCAGAAAAGTTCCTATTTTAGAACCACACTTTGTGGCATGTGGCATAGCAACAGTAAGCTTTGGCTTTCGTGTTAGAGGTGTGTGAACCTGGGGTCTTAAAGAACATTTCTCCAGCTGCAGCCATTAATGGCATTTTAGCACAGAAACAAGCAGCATTTGGCATATAACACTAATGTCAACAGCACTCAATGTCTGTCTGTCTGTCCATCTCTCTCTCTCTCTCTCTCTCTCTCCCTCCCCCTCCCTCTCTCTTAGGACTGTCATCTCAACAAGCAGAGCAAGAAGGCTTGTGACTCCCATCAGAATTTCAATGGAGGCTGAGGTGACAATGGAGAGAAAGAGAGACAGAGAGAGAGAGACAGAGACAGAGAGAGAGAGAGAGAGAGAGAGAGAGAGAGAGAGAGAGGGAGGCCTAGGCAGGTGAGAGCACACTGCAAACATATTGACAGAAACACGCTTGCAGATCTTGATGGACAAACAGACACGTTCGCACTCTCAGATACACTGACAGGTACACACACACCCCCTCTGACAATCAAGAAGGAACACCAAAACACCAAAACCATTTGCAGGCTCTCCGCTGCATTCACACTCCAGCAACCCCTTCCCAGGATAATACCTAACGTATTTCCCACAAAAATCACACATATTCAGTGTTAAGGCAGTTAATCCATCAATCCTAATATTAACAGCATTTTTAGGTGTTAAAGCGAATAGCATGGTAAACTGCATTATCTAAGCACAGAGAAAGAATGAATCAATAATGCAATGAACGAATAAAGCAGTACTTTATTTTCTTCTACAATAGGCTAGTGCAGATTAGTTTAAATGTCATGTCCTGGCCGTGGCGAGTACATTTTGGAGCCATTCCTTAATTAAATCTTTAGAGCGGCATAGTAACGTGGAAATGTTCAACTCAAAATACATCCGTGGCTCTATCGTGCAAGATAAACTCAAGGAAAGAATTTAATTGGAATTCTTTCCGTTGCTTTATTATTTTGTCATTGCGCACGCAGTAACTGAGGAATACGCCCTTATCTCGCTGTAACCATGACGTGAGTGATTTAAACTAATGCTGAAAGCCGTGCACATATAAAACACACAGATGTAAACTGTTGTTCTAAAAGTTGATCAGTTTTAAAACGACTTAATCTGAATAACAATAGGAATATTATTCCCCGGTGGCTAGGTCTGCGTTTCGTGGATCATCTTTGTGTGTGTGTGTGTGGTGGAGGTAGCTGGCCACTATTATGCTGTACTTCTGCAGTTTCACCGTCGTGTAACTTGTAATTCATAGCCAGGGATACATCCTCTCTCGCCACACACCGGCAGCAAATTAGAACCCTTATCTTCTAATTACCTTCTTTTTTCCACATCTGCATTCCAGAATCTTTCGTGTTAACGCGACACGCTCGTGCATTAACGAGATTACGCAGTAACTGAACCTCTCACGGGCCCGTTAGGAGAGCAAATATGCTTCGTTAGACTGGCGTTACCAGAGCATCAATCATAACTGATTAAACGATAATCAACTGCCGATTATCTCGATCTCTCGCGCTAATAGCCTCGTACGCTGCAGCGGGTGGATAGTAGATGCACATGGTGAAACAGTCCAATAGTAGGAAACTGTTTGAGAAGTCGCGTTGTTAAGTGCCGCCACTGCGTGGAGCTGCGCTCAAGTTTACAGAGTTAGTTCGGAGAGCTATGGCAGACAGAAAGGGCTTTCTCGCGTCTCACACATGTCACGGAGCGCGATACAGGCCAAGAAAAAAAAAAAAAAGTTCCACAGCAAGAGCGTGAAAGCGAGGAGATCTGGGGAACTGAGGAGAAACTCGCCGCGACTGTAGTCTGTTCTCCAGATTCACGTGTTACGAAGCGGGGTGCCTACCATAGAAGATGGTACAGCCTGATATAGCCTGATAGTGGAATATCCTGGTATAGCCTGATAGTGGAAGCTGAGACAGAAAAACTCGAAAGGATACAAAATAAATGATCTCTCGGTTCCAGTTTTTGTTGTCTGTTTCTTATAAAAGAAAGTTAGCATTCTTTGTGCACTGAACACAACAAACCATAAAATGAATATAGTCAAAATAAATTTTATAAAACTTTGTTTACAATTGTTTATTTTTTTATTATCTGCCTTACAATAGAACAGCCTTAGTTAAAAAACAAACAAACAAAAAAACCAAACTTTATTCAGAAATAAAGGAATCCATGAATAAATCAATGTTGACAGCCTCATAAAGAAATGCTCACACAGCCTAATTGAGAAAATTACAAATAGGAGAATATAAATAGATTTTTCTCACTGGTTTGTGTACACCTTAGTTGGTACGATGGAAGCTAAGGGCAGAGTGTAGGTTAATGATACTGGAATGGCAGTCCGGATACATGGCCAATTTCAGCACAATTACTCTTGTTGACCTCACTTCCAGGGTGACTTACAATACTCCCACAGTGTGTGTGTGTGTGCACGCGTGTGTTTGTGTGTGCATGCACGCGTGTGTGTATGTGTTTATAGTTGTGCGAGGCTGGCATGGTGTACCTCAGTCCCATGTGTGTGTTTAAGTAGGAGGGCATTTACTGTAAGTGTTCCTCCATTATTGAGCCAGCCGTGCCCCCCCAAAGAAAAAAGAAAAAAGTCAATTTTGAAGGTAAACAAGTGTATGGGTATGAAAAGACTATATACCAAGTAAAATCTAATTTAATTTGAAATTTAATTTTAAATAATAATAAAAAAAAAACATAAAAAACTTAAAAAAAATCTATCATTATTTGGATGACTTGCCCTTAATTTAGAATCACTAACGATGTAATTCTCCAATTCATCCAAAGTTATGCACATAAGTCCTTTTTCATTTCATATCTTACTGCATGTAATTTTATTTATTCACTTATGCTACATAACTGTTAGAATAAAGGCATAGAGACAGGTGCAATATTTAACATGCTTGCATCAAGTTTTATGCATTTAAAAAAAAAAAAAACACATTCTTTCCATTATCATAACTTTTATAAATGTGATTTGCCATGTTTTTGGGTTTTTTTGGACATCATTAACTAAACTAAAAATAAAGTAAAGAACAATACAGTTGCACAGTCTTCTCATTAAATGAAGGAGGCTGCTAAGAGTTTGCAGTTTTTCCAAGGTGTAAATAGATTGGGATACATCTAGATAAACAAAAATGACTATAAACACTGACTATGTATTATGAAGGTACTCACTTCCATGTTATGGCTCTTCGTGTATTTTCAGATCAGCTCATCTTATCCAAGTTGTTTTTTCTTGCAACCTTTAGGTGGTTTCATTAGGTAGTGATATTAGGTCTGAAGTCCCACCTAATCTGCTTCAGGGTATTTGTTATCCTCAAATTAGAGGATGTGGATGGCAAAAATATGATAGATTCTGTTTGTCTTTATTAGTTGTCAGACAAAGATGGCTTAGCCTCTTTAGCAGACTTACATGAAAAAACATATCATCTGTGAACCTTCATTTCTGTACAAGATCTTCTAACTAACAAATAAGCAGCAACACCTGCAAAAGATATTTCTGGTTGTTCATTTCAGTATCTTTTATGCATATAACTAGCCTGTAACAGGATACTGGGGACTTTTAAACTGAAGAAACTCTGGGGGTAGAAGGAAGGATAGTTTGTCAGGCTTCACTGTTCATTTGCTTGAGGAGAGTTGTTACAGGTGTCATCTGGATTACCTTTTTGGTGCACCTGCAAGGACTGTCTGTTTAAATAGGATTGCTCCCTTGTCAGTCTGCTTCAGGCCTCCTTTCATTTTCGTTCTCCAACCCTTTTAGTCTGCATGCTAACCAACTAGCATACAGACTGGTGAGGGGTGTCCATTTAAATCCATTACCTTTCTATTGGTCTTGAACTATACTGTACAGGATTTTAAGTATTGCAAACTAGCACTTGTGTTGTGTCGGACTATATCAGTAATACAGTCAGGTGCTGTCTGTAGGTTTGAGTGTTTGAGTGAAGGTTTGAGTGTTTCAGTGTTTGTGTGAGGGATGGAATAAAGTTGTGTGATGTGAACAATCTTATCGAATGTAAAGCAATAGCTTCGTTTGTTTACACTTTCAGTGCAAAAGTTATTTTCAACGTAAAATTGGAACATTTATTTTACAAAAGCATATACATTCATTTAACTTGTTTCAATGACAGAAAGTAGAAGCAGTTTTTTAGAAGATTCTTGAAGGGGCAGATGTTGGTGAAAATCTTGCAGTAAGGTAAGACCTTATGTATTGTATATTTTAATATAGAATTCAGTATACATTGTAAAAGCAGAATGAATCTGATTTACTGCATCATGTTCAAACATTTTCAAATGTGATGTGATGGTAAGTGTTGTGTTTTGTTGCATGTTTGGTGCAAAGGTTTTCACTGGAAAATTGGAACATTATCATATTATTGACTGAAATTTATAGTAAAAAGAAGAATGTTCATACTTAGTGAAAAATGCCATGTGATGCTATAGCCTTATATATCATTTGATTTTTGGACAATAAGTGGAATGTAATTTTCGATTTAAATTTAAAGCATGGTCAAACGTCAAAAAAGAGAGTTAGAAATAAAGTTTTTTTGAATACTCTGATGTATACTTTAGTGAAAACTCTTACATGAAGATAAGGTGTTTGGTCTCAATTTCCATGCAAAAGCATCATTTTCTTTGTAAAAATGGATGATTATTTCTTTATGAAAGCATTTGCAATAATTTAAAAACTTGTTCCAATTTCCAAAAGTAGGAACCAATTTTCTGGAATTGTCTGTGCATGTGTTGGTGAAAAACCTTGCAGTCCAATTTTCAGATAAAAAGTGGAAATCGATATTCATTGTAAAACTGGAATTACTTTGCTTATTAAATAATGTTCAAACATTAGCTAATGACAGGTGCCACAAATAAATAATCTTTTGGAATACTGTTATTTGGAATACTGTTATTTTCATCATGATGAAAATGAAAGTAAGGGTAGCACAGAAAGTAAAGTATAGCCTTACGTATTTTCTTATGTATTCTTATGTATTTTCTTATTTTTGGTGTAAACATGCACTGGGATTTTCTTTGTGAAATTGCAATGTTTGTGTTAATAATGTACAAGAATGTTCAAATGAGAGAAAGTTGAAATACACATTTTTTAAAAAAGATTCTCATCAGCACATAGAATCTTTAAGAAAACACACAAATATGGACATATCTGTCCCATTTTTGTATTAAAATTAGAATGCAATATTCAAGCCTTGTGCATTGCCTGAGGGTTTGAATAAAAAGAAGAGACTCGATAGAGTCCCCAGATTGGGCATTTTCTAGTAGTCCCTCCAAGGACTCCAAGAAGATTGGCCACCCGATCCACACTGCACCGGACCCCCATAACTGACTCTCCCACAGGTCCATGGGAGAGTTGGCCTGTGTTGCTCTTTTGGGCTCACAGAGGGGCCCCTCCCGGAGGCCCTAGCTCCAGGATGATGCCCCAGTAACCCTAATCCGGGTTGGTGGCAGGGCCCTGGGGGTGGATGAGGTCTTTAAGGCTCTGGATGTTGTAAGGCTTTACTGACTGGTGTCTCTGAGACATTGTCTGGACATTGGGGGCAATGCCCTTGGAATGGCAGGTGGTTGGGGTGGTGAAAGGGGTGGTGGTGGTTCTTTTTAAGAAAGGGTATTGGAGGATGTGTTGTACTGGAGGATCACAGTCCTCAGCCTCCACGGCAAAGGTCTATGTGGGGATATTGGAGAAAAGAGTCTGGCTGATAGTCGAATCTTAGTTACAAGAGGAACAATGTGTGTTCTACTCTGGTCATGGAACATTGGACCAGGTTTTTACCCTCACAAAGGTTCTGGAGGGTGCATGGGAGTTTGACCAACCAGTCCACATGTGCTTTGTGGATTTGTATTCGAGTCATTCGACCATGTCCCTTGGAGTATTCTATGGGGATTGCTCTGGAAGGGGACGGGACTCACAGCTATGGACCATTCAGTTCCTGTACAAACAGCAGGAGCTTGGCGTGCATGTCCAGACTGGTTTCTAGTTGGGCTTGGACTCTGCCAGGGTTGCCCTTTGTTACCAATTGTGTTCATAAGCTTTATGGTACAGAATTGATCAGCGCAGTCAAGTGGTGGAGGGAGTCCAGTATGGTGGCCTCAGGATTTCACGTCTGCTTTTTGCAGATGATGTGGTCCTGTTGACATCATCAGGCCAAGACCTCCAGCTCTTGCTGGGCCAGTTTGCAGCCAAATGTGAAGCAGATGGGATGAGAATCAGCACCTCTAAATCTGAGACCATGGTACACAGTTGGAAAATGGTGGAATGCTCTCTCCAGGTCAGGAATGACTTCTTGCCCCAAGTGGAAGAGTTGGAATATTTCAGGATCCTGTTCATGAGTGAGGGAAGGATGGAGCGAGAGGTTGACAGGTGGATCCTGTACCGGACTGTTACAGTAAAGAGGGAGATGAGCCAAAAGGGAAAGAAGTGAAGTGGTTCAGGATTCTCCCTGGACACTTACCTAGCATGTCCAATGGGTGGAGACCCCAGGTAAGATACAGGTTACATTGGAGGGGTTATATCAAGTCAAGTTAGGTCAAAATGTATTTATGTAGCGCTTACAACAGCAGTTGTCACAAAGCAGCTTTACAGATGTCCGAATCCAAGCCCCCAGTGATCAAGCCAAGGGCGACAATGGCAAGGAAAAACTTCCTGAGAGCAAAAGGAAGAAACCTTGAGAGGATCGAAGACTCAGCGTCATCCTCTGTCATCCTATGGGCACCACAGTAACAATAATACAAACAGTAAAGTCTATCCATTTGTGAAGTTCAGTTTGTGAGACTCAAACAGCGGAAGGACATCAGGGTTGATCATGCAGGTCGGCAGATTATATCTCTTGACTGTGCTGGGAACACCTCAGTATCCCCCTGGAAAAACTGGAAGAGGTGGTAGGGGAGAGGGAGGCCTGGGCCTCTTTGCTTAGGCTGCTGCCCCCATGACCTGGACCCACTAGAAGATGCATGGATAGACGATATTCAATGTATATCAATGTATATAATTGTAAAAATTATTTTATTAAGCTAAGGTTATAGCCTTATATACTTTTACATTTTTGGTACAAAGGTACAATGTAATTTTCATTGTGAAATAAATATTTTTGTTTTAGTAATGCATGTACAAGAATGTTCAAATGAGAGAATAAACAAACTAAATAAACAGTGTTCTGGTCAGCGCATATGTTTTTTGTAAAAGCTTGTGTGAAGGTAAAACTATAGCTTGCAACATGTGTTGTAAAAATGGAATTAATTTGTTTTACTAAACCATGTTCAAATATTTTCAAATGAGAAGGACCAGAAATAAACGTGTTGGTATGGTTACATCCTAATATATTGACCCATTTTTGGTGCACAGGTCAACGTGACTATCACTGTTAAATTGGACAGTTTTTTGCTTTATTAACAATGAGTTTATAATGATTTATTGTCGGACTGGCATGGTGGGTCAGCAAGCTCTCTAAATTCCATTCTATCTGTTCTGCTTTGTGACGCTTTAAAAAGCATAGCTCTCTCTGTCTTTGTTCCTCTCTTTCTCGCTCGCTCTCGCTCTCTCAAAACAAAGCTGTGCTAATGATTCTCTGTGGCTGTGGTCGAGTTGGAGGGCTCTTCAAACTCAAGAGCAGGAAACATACTGGGCACCATGGGGTTCCCACAGGTAAAAGGGAAAACACACACACACACACACACAGAGGAGTGGTACAAGGGGCGGAAGAACCTCACAATAACACATGCAAGACAAGATTATTACCACATAGCTAAATTATATGCACCTCCACTTCTTCCATCATTCATTCATTCTGTATGTTCAGTGTACAGGTTTTCTTTTGGTAATTGTTCTCAATTAGAATGTATTTTATTTTATGAATCATTCTTGGTCTGCCTTGATGTCCAGTTCAATCTGCATTGTTTTCCTATACACAGTCCTAGTTTATATTTCATTTTAAAAATTGTATTTCTCTTGTAAGGTGCATATTCTTAGATACCTACTGGGCATTTGGTCAGAACACTGGATCTGGTGACTTCACAAAAGAGAAAAAGGTTCTGTTCAGCACTGAGGCACTTCTCAACATTCCTATTGGTTCAACTTAATTTTAATATAACTTTAATTGAGAAATTTGCATAAAGGGTTTTGCATGTGGGGGATATTTACAGCTTCTCTTGACTAGGAGACTGAGGGAGTATGGATGGAGGCCATCCTCTTTAGTGGATGAGATGCTAATGGTGAGTGGTTGTTGTGTAGCTGTCCTCTGTCAAGTGTTAATAGCTCTGTTAATTGAACCAACTCTACTGGCAATGTGAAGTAGCCAAAGGAATTAGCATATGGTGATGTAAAGACTTAAAATCCATTAAAGGCCCTCTAAAGTGCAAAGACTTCTGGGAATTGTAGTTGAAAAGGGCACTGAAGGGAACTGAGTCACATTTATAGCATTTTTATTTTATGTATTTTGTACAGATAGTAATATTGATATAGGCCACACATCAAAGCATTTCCAATATTTGGACACAGTATCCTTTTACTTTAATGATGTATGTAGATGTTCATTTAACTTCAACTAAACACACAGCTCATATAGTTGTACAACAATATTTGTAGGTTGTCATGTATTATACTGGCACAAAGCAGCTTTTCAGAATTATTTTGATTTGTTTTAACAAACTAAGAAAACCCACGGCATGGAACCGCACGTGTGCATTAGAGCAGAAGCCTCTGTGAATCCAAGATTTAAATAGGAAACACATCCTCCTCTGGGTGACCCAGGTTTGTATACAGCTGTGCATGTTTATGGTGCCTGTACAGAGACAACAGCACCGGCAATCCCCATGTCTGCTCCGACACAGATCTAACACACACACAGCCTTTCGCACATCCCAGGCAGCCGCCCAGTGAAGTGGAGAATACAAAATAGCATGCTAATGCTAACTGTGACTGAGCTGTTGTGATATGCTGAGGCTTAGTGATATGCTAATGTTAGCTGCTAATGTCCATTGCCACATTAGGCTAACTTTCCCCCCAGCGCTGCACCAGGTGAGTGTTGCTTACAGACAACACATGACAAAGTGCCACAAGCTTGTTTTGTGGCCTTCACTGCTGCAGAGAGACGTTTGGCCAAAATAGTAAAAATGTGTTTTGGGTATGATATATTATATGGGTATGATAAGGGAAATTTGTTTACTTATATTCAAAAGCTGTATAAGTGTGTGTGTGTGTGATGCATAAAATGCTCATGCAAAGACAGATGACAGATAGGCTATGGTCTGTAAGTCACCTGACACCTGTCAATAGAGGGGGCGGAGTTAGGCTTGCAGCTTGTAATCATTTCATTATACACAGCAAGATCTCTCTCGTTTTCCTTTCTTTCTCTCTCCCTCTCTCTCTCTCTCTCTCTGTGTCTGTCTGTCTATAACCTCTGACACCCCATAGCCCAGCTGCTGTTTTCAAACCTCCCACTTTGAGGGGTGTAACCCTCCCCCCTCCACCCTCTCCACCCCCCCCTCTCCCACACCACGCCTCACTGCTTCCTAATACACCAGCATTTCCTCTTACGGTGCAGGAATGAAAAGATACAATTTCAGGCAGCGAGGAGACCGGGAGAGCACAGGACAAAAGAGACAAGATACTGCAATTTAGGGGTCAGTGCCACTCTCACCACAGTAATTACTACACTTCCCTTAACCCTACCTCTGCTAAGACCACCTCCCCAACACACCCAGCTGAATCAGACAGACTGGTATTAGCTAGAACAAGTGTCCAGACACTGGATATATTGTGAATTAGGAATAGGCTCTATTTTCTAGAGACTGGCCTCTATAAGAGACTCTGATGACTTAGGGACACTGAGACCTTGGTTGACCTATATAGTCAGCTGTGAGAATGAGTGAGTGACTGAGTCAGGGTAGGTGTGTGTGCGTGTGCATGAGAGAGAAAGAGTGAGAGAGAAAGAGAACAAACTTATCCTGACACGTCCATCCCAGCGATCGTCTATGGATAAGTGAAACGACCAAAATGAAATTGACATTCGCAATTCTGCGGCCTGAGCTGCCAGCCTATGGATATGTCAGATGCTTTCTGAAAGGGCATAAGTCATTGTGTCGGGGATGATCCAAATTGAAGCAAATGAATGGCCAAGTGAGCATCCAGGCCTGTGGTCTCCCGGGTTGCACAAATGAAAATCACCTCTTTGTCTGCAGAAGCACCTGAACCTCCAGATGATTGACTTGAGTAAGCTCTTCCCTATGCTAACGAACAGTGGCTGAAGAATGGGTTGCAGAGGTCAGTAAGACTTGGGATGAAAGGCTGATATCTTACTTTGTTTGCTAGTTGAAAGATTCTGGCAAAGGCAAATCCAGACATTAAGAAGTGTATGTGTTTGTGTGCGGATGTGTGGGGAATATGAAGAATATTTTTAACACTAAACTGGAATCAGATTTACATTTTAATCACTTTCATGTATATTAAAAAAATGGGTGCTTTTTGTCTTTTGGTTTGTGGTATTACCTGAAGGAGACATACAGAGTGGGTGTGAAAGGTCTTTTAAGGTCCTTCATGCTAGGGATGAACAGAACATGATGAATTAATGTTTTATCTTAATCCCAAAGACTCATAAAAATTACATGCACAACAGTTGTATATTAAGGTCACCAGGAACAAAGTTTTCTTTTAACACCTAGTTCTGTGAAGACAATTATAGTCCTGTGAGGAGCAAAATTAGATATTTTCAGATTACAACTCAGACTAATTAATCTCAAGAGAGCTTTGTCTAGAAGCCAGTCTAATCCAGTTATGTGTTTTCTTTTTGCTATTCTCTCACAATCCTGGACACTTGAACAAGACCAAAAAGAGTTTCTGTTTACTTAGAAGGAAGAACATTATAGTAACACACAAACACACATACACACACACACACACACACACACACACACACACACACACTAGGGCCAGCACTTAAGAAAACTTTGAAGATGAATCAATTTCTGTATTATAGTGAGTTCAAGACGCTTGGTGAAGAATCGAATGTTTCGGCCTGCACTTCATAGCAGTCAGGTGGCATTGATGTCCTGATTGATGTCCTGATTGATCACGGGATGGAAGCGACTGGGAAGAAGAAGGGGATTATGCTTGTCAAGCGCAGTCGATACCCCGAGCCTAGATGCTCAAATGTTTGCCGTTAATCTCAAATAGTGTCTGGCAAACGCTGGAGTTGCTGGGGGAGGAGGGGGGGAGGTGTAAGGGGCAGGTGGAGGAAACACGGCTGTTGGATGAGTGGAGGAGAAGTTGCTCTGGATCCTCTCTGTTCCTGCCTCCCATCTGCTGGAGTGACAGGAAAGCAGGCGTGCATGGAGCTGGGTTGAGGATTCAGGGTTTGGACGGCCAAGCCTTCTGTGGTTCTGTTCGTGGAGAGCTCCGGTCAAAATATAGCGATGCTCGACAACTTTCACAACACATGATGCATTTTTCAGGAGATCTGCAACAGCATTTCAGTACTATTACAAAACAAAAACACAAATATGCATTAATTCATCTTTGAAACCACAGAGTCTGTCCCAGTAGCCCAGGGCACAAGGCAGGAATCAGCCTGGTATAAGATGGCAATCCATCACAGGGTGCACTCACACACACACATATGCACACAGAAACTGAACAGATATGTTACAGGAGGCATCTTTAAAAGAGGACAGGATCAGAGGCTGCGCTATGGCTTCTCCCCACGCTACCATAGTTATTTATGGTCGACTTTTCTTTTATAGAAAAATCAAGACGTGATTGATTCAGGTTAATGCGACGGTGAGGCAGCGCTGTGCTGCGTTCGAGGTTAACAGAAAACACTAACTTCCATAAAGCTGTACGGGGATAAATCATGCTTACTCTGCCCAGCCTGACAGCTGTTTAAGCAGTGGCAATCATCACGAGCACCGCGGCCCCAGCCGCTCTCTGCTCAGCGAAATGTCAAGGGGGGAGTTGGATTGGAGCAAGAGAAGGAGTGGGAAGAGGAGAGAGGAGGGGGAGCGAGAGAGGGCTGAACGGAGCTGGAGAGGACATCAAGGAGCCCTTGGTGGCAGGTGCTTTACATAAACGTCCCAGTAAGCAGTAAGCAAATTCAGTCGACGGTGAAACACAGTAAAACAAAGAGGGGCTCTGAGAGGGGGAGCTGAAACGTCCCCAGTGCTTTGCTCCTGTGTCAGGAACCACTCTTCCTCTCTCCCTCTCGATCTCTGGCTCTCTCTCTCTGGCTGTCTATCGCTAGAGCGTTTTGGGAGGAGCAAGATTATGGTGTTTGCTTTTATCTGTCAGAGATCAATATTTCAAACGTCCGATAAAAGAGGAAATTGAACTGGGAATAGACCAGAGTGCTGTAAAAGTACAAAGCACAATTATCAAAAAGCACTTAAAGTGCCTAATAGGATACACATATTAAAAATGCCCAAATGGATGTCTCAGTGGCATAATGAGGACTCTCCCTCGCCCTGCCTCGGGTTCACCAGTGAGGGCTTTTGATCTTAACACCCCATGTGGCCTAGTGTCTGGCCGGTCTGGAGAGAGCAAGAAGGTCTACGGACCCCCGGAGGCCCATGCAGTTGTGTTTTAACGCAGTACCATTATATGTGATGGGACGCCTGCCTCGTTTATGCATCTGCCATTATAGACATAAACAGAGAGGTGTGAAGGAAGTAGATGCAGGGTGCAGGGCCTGAAGTGTTTGTTTATTGTGTGTTTCATTGTACATTCTACCTTTAAATACACTGTTCATTCATTTCAGCGCAACAAGTATTGACATGCCAAAAGATACCGGTAAAGGTACTATATATATAATATAAATATAAACAGCTAAGCAATCAGAAAATACACAGAGATGCGTAATTGCCCAAGAATTCATCTGCTGTGCAAAGTGCTTATATTCATGTTTCTTGAGTTGGTTTTCCACTGCAGTTTTGGCATTGATGTGATGCAATAGTAGACTCAGTGATGTAAACTAAAATACAGTGAAATTAAAATAGTGGAAAATTAACTTTCTAAATTAATTTTAGAAAGACAAGTGACTTCACCGTCATAACTCACTGACTGATGTGACCCACGGCATGACTTTTTTGAGAATGAGACCCAGGTGAGACACTTTCTCAGTTTTCTCCAGTTCATTGTGTAGGATAAAAATAAACTTAGTGCATCCAAGCCTTAAAATGGTTACCTGACCTACAGTTGGCCTTGTCTCTTACTGTCACACACAGGTGGATTAGAAGTGGTTGAAAGGAAATATCAGGACAAAACTGCCCCCACCCCTTGAAAGGAGCCCAATAACACCCACTTGCATGTTGTGTTGTTGGGTAGGTCTATTCGACACCTGGTCCATATCTCATATCATGTTCAGCATAGTGACTGTTCACCAGCAGGTCACATACACCTCCCTCAACATGTGGGGAGTGTGAAGGTTGCATACCCGAGGGAATTTAACGGGGAGTTCCTTCTTGCTGGGGTAGGCCTCTCTTCATTTTAAAGTCAGAGGAGGCACTCCAAAGGAGCTACGAAACCTATTGCTGGTTTTTGTGTTTGAAAACACTACACCACTTGGAGTGTCAGTGATCCATGTACAACTGTGGATATATACAAATCAACCAGTGGGGGGGCCCCCCCCCCCCCCCCCCCCCCAAAGAAAAAAAAAATGGAGTGGGAAAAGAAAGGCTAGAAAAAGTGGGTAGAAAGAAGGTGTCAGTCTGAAATGTCAGCATGGTCATTACCCAAATGTCACACAATTATGACGCGTGTTCCTTTTCCTGCCCGGAGAGGCTCAGTGATTTGCTTAATTTGGAAATGGTTTTAGGGGGTGTGGGGAGAGGTGTGGCAACATCAATGTTTAACGCCACTTGAAAAAGACCACCAGCCCCTCAAAAAAAAAAAAAAAAAAAAAAAAAAAAAAAAAAAAAAAAAATTTAAAAAAAAAATTGGAAAATAAAAAAAATTTTAAGAAAAA
>JAOYMR010000019.1:10103468-10117902 GCA_025802075.1 Tenebrosternarchus preto
CCCCCCCCCCCCCCCCCCCCCCCCCCCCCCCCCCCCCCCCCCCCCCCCCCCCCCCCCCCCTCGAAAATAAACCTGAAATAAACCAGTTTCTTCGTTATTTGCTTTTGTGGTTCATACTAGAACAGACCATACAGAATCAAACAAAATAAGAGAAGTGAGATGGAACTGCAGGACTGAAGTCCACAACACAACCAGCAGGAGGGATCTGACCTGATTCTAAATCACCATGGTTACGAAGGAACCAAAAGAGAAAAGAAAACGGTCCAGTGCTAGTATCTGTACATCTACACAGGAATATCGTAGAATTATCTGATATTAGTTCCTCTCCCCACTTTTTAATAGCTGTTATTAAGACTGCGAAACCAAAAACAAACAAACAAGCTCTGTTGTGTGTGGACAAGCCTCTTCTACCACACACTGTAAGAGCTGGAGTTTCACCTCAGCTTTCTGCCTTAGCAAAGGTACTGAACCCATCAGGCAGGAAGAAAGAACATTTAAAAAGCCAATGTCAGACAAAGTACTGTAATAAAATAGTCCTTTTTTGTGGTTTCTCCATCGAGTTTGTCCGCTGTTCAGTCTGGGGACCTCACCAGGAGCAGAAGTGTTTCTGACTGTCTTTGTAAACCCTCTGTCATCTCTGCGGACACTTTGCAGAGTTCTTCCTTCTCCCATCCTGTGGATTAATGCTATAATCCATCCACAGGGACTAATCCACATCCACAGGGATCGGAAATACACATCATAGGAGTCTCTGAAGAAAGTCAAACCAGAGTCCTGGTCTAATGGTCACAAAATCTCAACCCTCCAGCAAAATTCAAAAATCAAGTCCAAAGCTTTTTTTTTCCTCATTTTTTTGTTTGTTTTCTGATTTTTCCAAGAACAAGAAAAAGACAACAAGTACAGAAAAAGTGGGAGGAGCCACAGGAGAAGGTGGAGTTTGAGTAGAGTCCAGGAGTGTGTGTGTGTGTGTGTGTGTGTGTACATCAGCGTTCACGTGTGTCTCATGAGGAGGGAGCTGGTGGTCATGTGTTCTGGCCGCGGCACCTCGGCGCCCCCTATAGGCTGGTGACGAGGTGGGCGGGCTCCTGAGGCGTATCCCCCGGCGACGCCTCGTCCTTGGTGGGGCCGATGAATCCTTCGCTGCTGCCGCGGCCCAGCTGGTAGTAGGCGTGCAGCTGGTGGGGCTGTTTGCGTGAGCCCAGGTTGGGCATGCTCTTGTAGTAGACGTCGTCTGGGTCAACGATGGCACGTGGGTCCCCGCCCCCGGCTCCGCCCCCGGCTCCGCCCCCGGCGCGGGGCAACGTGCGCGTGTCCCCCACCGGGCCTGGTGAAGATGGAGCCCTACCGTCCAGCGAGTCTCTCCGTTGCGACGGCATGTCCCCACCCAGCTCCTCCCTCAGGAGTGGGAAAAAGCTCTCGCTGTTCTCCTGGGGGAGGCGCCGGCGAGACGAGGAGGGGGCGGAGCCGAAGGAGGGGAGGGGCTGGGCGTGGTGGGGGTGGGCGGGGCGCTGGGGGGGCAGAAGCGGGGCGTCGGACTCCTCGCGGATCAGCTCCAGGCCGTCGTCGGGGGCAAAAGTGGGCGAGTCGTCCAGCGGCAGGGCGAGGTTCACGGGCAGCGGAGCCGCCTCCTTGCCCCGCCCGACCCCGCCCACCACGCTCCCATTGTTGCTCACGGCGCTAAGGTTGTTGACGTTGTTGACGTTGTTGACGTTGTTGACGAGCTTGTTGACGAGGTTACGGCCGTGCTCGGCCGTGCGCTCCGAGTTGTTCAGGTAGGATGGCAGGTAGTTGGAGGTGAGCTCTTTCAGGATGTGCTTTTCCAGCGTGGTCTCTGAAGGGGGGGCACCATAGCCTCGCTCAATCATCTGCACACAGTCGCTCAGGTAGTCTGCGCTTGCCAGGCTGTAGCTGTTGCCATGGTTACCATTCAGTGGTAGAGTATCCATGACACTTGTTTCCCGGGCATTGTTCAAGACTCCCTCTGAAAGAGATTCAGCAGCATTAATGAAACACTGATTATACATACACATTCTCTCACACAGATGTATTACAAAGGACTGTACACACACACACATACACACACACTCACACACAGACACACACACACACACACAGACACACACTCACCCATTTCTTTGACTTCATTAATTTCTGAGCAAGGCTAGATTAAAAGTGACTGAACTCCTTATAGTGTCTAAATGTAATGGAAACTGTGTGACAGCTGCTGACAGTTCAGTGGTGTTACAGTTCAGTGGTGTTACAGTTCAGTGGTGTTACAGGCTGACGCAGTGTGACCTTATCTCTGTAAAGAACAACTAAACACCCAGCTCAGTTTGTATGAGTTATCATACAAAAACTTGGTTATGAACACACACTCACAGACACACACACAAACACACACAGACACAAACAAACACACACGCACACACAGACACACACACACACACACACACACACACACACACACACACACACACACACACACACACACACACTCTACAGCACGTCTATGCAGTGCCTGTGCTTGTCAGAGCTCATCTCTGCATCAGTCATATCTTCAGATGACTGACTGCTCCAGTCGGACTCCTTCCATCTCACGTGCACCTGCACTTGACAGATGTTACTTTTGCTGGTTTAAAGCACAGCATTGTCCTCCTGTGCCAAGAGCATAGTTGATTAATGCAAGGATGGATCCCACTGTCACTGCAGACATGACACAGTAAGGACTTGGACCGGCTCTGACTGTGCACAGGCAATGGGCTATAACAAGACATGGTCCAAAGGAAAGGGCTGCATTATTAACAACCACTGGATCGCCTGCCTGCCGTTCTATCCGCATGCTTGTAACCTGGCTCTCCAGCAGAGAGTCAGACTCGGAGTATGTCTAGATGCACACAGACAGTACAGATAGCACAGAGATGCTGGACCGCAGGGGGTGGTATCTGTGCCAGGTCCCAGTCAGGAAGAAAACCAACTACATGCCAGCAACAAGCTTTAACATTAGCACTATTCAGTGCGCACTAAGTAGTGCACAAGGGAGCCACAAGGGTGCTACATTTCAGTGAACATTGAGATATATTGTACTAAAGAAAGTTTATGGTCACTATAAGCATCAAGAAAAAACCACAGAGACAAGACCACTGTGTAGTGCATGTGTGCTGTGTTCTAGGGAGGGGCAGAAGTTTCAAACATGCCCAGAAACCGTTCCCATGTGGGAGAAATCTTCCTCCAGAGTGCTGGCTGATACACCACAAACTCAGCAGTTATATTCCACATTGCCAAACTATGTATTCTCTTCTCTCCTCTTCTCTCAGATCATGTAAAAAGATTTGTTTTTTTTTACTGTGCATGTTCTGTAACTATTCTGAAAGAAATAAGCACATACCCAACCATGTAAAAATGTTTTATTTAACTGCTTTTTCAGCAATTCCTACACTCCAAAACTGGGTGGTTTGCTCACCAGTTGGGAGCCACATGTGGGAATTATGTTATTGATGCTTGGCTGCTGCACAACATCCATTTTCAGGATTTGCAAAACTCTTTTCTGATGTAATGTTTGAATTTCCACCTTGTTTACAAATACACAGTTATGTAGCTTCATAGTTACATTCCTCTGTCTCTATACAACACTACAGCAAACACAACCAACATTACAAACCTGCACATGCTTACTCTGTCTCTACACAACAGTACAACAAACTAAAGCAACCCCAGGAGCACACACCCGCACACACTTCCTCTCTCTCTGTACACTACAGAGGTTCAGCTGACCCACGCCAGTATCCACACTCACTTCCTGCCGCCCCCCCACTACTGTCTGTCTTCATTTCCTCTGCTTTACCTCTTCAGTTATTCCTCAGTCCTCACTCCACACCCCACATTCTCACTCCACACCCCACATTCTCACTCTCTCTATCCTCACTCCACACCCCACATTCTCACTCCACACCCCACATTCTCACTCTCTCTATTCTCACTCCACACCCCACATTCTCACTCTCTCTATTCTCACTCCACACCCCACATTCTCACTCTCTCTATCCTCACTTCACACCCCACATTCTCACTCTCTCTATCCTCACTTCACACCCCACATTCTCACTCACTCTATCCTCACTTCACACCCCACATTCTCACCCCCATTCTCACTCCATCTCCTCTCACTCCTCACCCCCAATCCTCGCTTCACATTCCCTCTCAAACTTCAACCCCAGTCCTTATTCCATACCCCACCAGCAGCCCTCATCTGTTTTACTAACTATTACAATAAGCTGTATGAGCAATTTTACTTTTTTAAATTTTAGATAGAAAGATAGGTAGACAAAGAGATAAATACAGCAAAAAACAGAAAAAGAACTAAACCCACATTGTGGTCACAGCTTAAAATGAATGAGGTTTCCAAGCACTGATGTTTAAGTTTGGGAATTCTCAACTAACAACTTCCAATTGGCCTGCTTTCAGTTTCTGGCTAAATAACAACGTATTTCAGTAAGTAACAATGTATTTCATTAAGTAACAATGTATTTCAGTAAGTAACAATGTATTGCAGTTTCTGTCTAAATAACAATGTATTTCAGTAAGTAATAATGTATTTCAGTAAGTAACAATGTATTTCAGAAGTGCACATCTTTTTTTCATGGTTGCTTTTGTACCCAAACCCTCAGGACTATCAGAGGAAATGTCCTGCAGTACTGGTGAGGACTGATATCCTGCTCAGACAAACACTGCCCCTCACACTGGTTATTTCACTGGTTATTTACCGGTTAGTTACATGCATGTGCCTGCACATGTTTAATGTTTATTTTGTTTATTTGTTAATGTGTGTGTGTGCGCATGTGCACGTGTATGCAAATGTGTGTGCGTGTGTGTGTGTGTGTGTGTGTGGTCTTGAGAAAGTCTTTAGTCCTGGTTCTGCATGCTATCAAATTTGTGATAAAGTGAATGGAAATTCTGACTAACAAGGCAATAACAATATCACAGGAAAGACCTGCATTAGATGTGCTCATACACCCCCCACACACACACACACACACACACACACACACACAATCAGTTTCTGAGTGATCAAAGAGGTCTTGTTCTTCATCAGAGAGATTTCAGACTTCAGACCTTTTCCTGAAGACCTGTGACCCATCACAGGTCACACTTTCATGATACTGTACTGAAGATATTTCAGCAAAATTGTGCATTCAACACTGGTGAAGGACATTCAGAAAACTCTCCACACTGCAACAGCACATTCAGTGAACCTCCACACTCAGGGCAAAGGCACATTCCCAGTGGTGAACACTGCTCAGTGATGTCAGCTACCATTTCAGTAATGTTTTAACATGCTGTCTTAACAATCTTCCTTCCCAACTTACTGGAGAGAGAAAACAGATGTTACAAAACAACTAGGCCAAAATACAGTCATGATTCGTCTGCAACGGACATGCAAACACACACTCTGGTGATACCACTTAATTTGAATGAAAACTGCCTTTTGAAAACAAACCATGGGAACTGCACTCTTAGATACAATTATCACTGCTTCATCATTTTCCCAGGCTATTGAGACATCTGATCTGGACTTCACAAAAGAATATAAAGCTCAATACCAGCTAACACACACACACACCTATTAATTATTACCATATCACCTTGGTCTCTAAAGATTCTGTTTATGTGGTAATGATGGACAGACTCACACACACACACACAACCACACATATTACTTACTATCTTATTATTTCTGTCTCTAAAAATTCTGTTTATGTGGTAATGATGGATCCCCCCACACACACACACACATTGTCCCTGTCTATTGTGCAGCACGCTGTATAACTCAGACACTGCTCTGCTGGTCCATACAGTCACTCAACTGTCTTTAATAAAGAGGCAGGAAAATGCTTTTTAAATGGACAGGTTAATTGCGTGCATTTGCATCCAACGGTGACTGATTGGTTCAGTATACAGGACATTCATAAAAATCCAAAAAGAAATATTTTTCTTCTGACACAGTGTAATATATCTTCCACCCTGGATACCCAGGCCTGTAACTGTGCCCTTTTGATTCTTTCAATCACTTAAAATGCCCTTTTGATCCGATTTAATTAAAAGCACACAATTACCTGCACTGAAATTAGCAGCATTTAAATGCATCCATTTACTTGATTAAAGTTGGATGATGAGAGGGAGAATAAGATAAAGAGAAAGAAAAAAGAGGGAGAGAGAGAGAGAGAGAAAGAGAGAGAGAGGGGGAGAGAGAGAGAGAGAGAGAGAGAGAGCGAGAGCATAGAGGGGTAAGCTAAAGCCAGAGTTCTAGAATAGGAAGGAGAATCAGGTATCGGGTGTTCACAGTGAAGCATGCTACAAAAAGCCAGAAGTAAATAAATGACGAAGGATTGGCATGTCATTTCCTTGTTGGTTGAGCTCGGTTGAGTATCGTGTACAGCTCAGTGATCTCCCAGACTCAAGTTCTCACTGGCACTGACTCTAGTTACATCATCGACAAACACAGTCCTCCCACCCCTTCTTTCTCTCTCTCTCTCTCTCTCTCTCTCTCTCACACACACACACACACACACTAGAACTATGTTAGAGTGCTTTTGTCTAAGCACTAGGGAGATATTTTTAGGGGTTGAAGCAGTAGGGTGAAGACCCGTGTGAGACACCTAACTCTGACCCGTGGTGATACACGATCATCCATGTAGTAGCTAATGTTTATAAAGGAAGTACATGAACCTGTGGTGGAAGTTTCTCTTCTCCTTCATCTTTGTTCTATTCAATTCTCTCTTTCTCTCTCTCACTCTATGTCCCTAACAAAAATGTCCTATTTCCACCTGACTTTAAGGAAGAGGGTGGGGTGGGAGGTGGAGGTAGAATCACAAGACTGTGACTAGTAACTGTAAATCATGACCTGGAAACAGATTAACTTCTGCCATTCAAATCCATGCCCAGAATCTTTCACCATAACACTCTCTCTCACTAGCTCTCTCTATGTCTCTATCACTCAAATATGAGCGATTATTTCAAAGGTGAGCTGTGGGTCAGAATCCTTCTCACTGTGGTCATTTATCCCACAGAAGGGGAGATGAGAAAGGGGGCGGGGTATTGATCACATCATTGCGTTAAGAAGGGCCCTGATTGGTTAAAATTAGGCGCGTATTGGCAGGTGTGCATGGAAGGCCCTGCGGAGACGTTAGCTATGCCCCAGCAGACAATAGGTCAGCCAGTCACGGGCCATTTTACAACTCCCGGTGACCCTTCCTGACCTTTTGATGAGCACTTTGCAAAATGGACAGGAGGGAGGAACAAAGGGAAGCTGGTGAAAGAGGAGAAGAATGGAGAGATTAGAGGACAGCAGAGGAAAAAGGAGGAGAGGAGAGGTAGGCAGTCTGTGAGCAGAGTGCATCATCATACAAAGCACATGGCATGCCCCAGCTCTGAGGTCACTTCCTGTGATTCAACACTATTCTGTACAGAATCTATGCAAACAATACACAGCACCAGAAGGAAATGACACAATATTGAACACTTTTTATAATCCAGCCTCCTCCAACCAATAATAATAATAGTCAGGTGAATAATTCATTCATTTGCCGACTAACTAAGTTTAAATGTTTCTTTTTTATTATTGTTGTTCAAAACATTATGCAAGTTCTTAGTAACATAAAAAAAATACTTGGGTATCATAAAATTTGACCTCCATTTTGAAACACTAATTTACGTAGAATAAGGTATGCGTTAAAAACAGGGCCCAAAGGCTGGTTCATGAACAGAGATTGATTGTGAACTAGGCATCACACATCATTCCACTGCAGACCTCTTTATAGTCTTGACATTCTTTGGTGATAAAAACATCCTCTTCAGTTGTTTATAACCCAAAACTCTATATGGAAGCTGTTAGTACAGACTAAACAAATTAAAACGTCTCACCACTATCGGCAATCAAAGAGCGTTTTGGACACACGGATAACAGCGCTCTGAAGATCATATCCAAAGCTCTGGAGAAATGCTAGTGTAACGTTTGTTGATCTGCACAGGTGCTACAGTCACAAACACCTTTCTGAAGTTTTATACGTCGTCACACCTGGAGTTTGCTTCACGCTTGAGATATTTATCTCGTAAGCTTTTCTCAGCGTGGAAATGTTCATATGAGCTCTGTTAAGGTCCACCTTAGGTGATCCATTCTCTTGGCAATTTGAAAATACCACACTGAATAGCATCTAGTCTTTTTCAGCTAACCAAACAATATCTAATTGTTCAGTAATACACGCTAAACACGCTCGCCCCCGAATGCCGTCATCTGCTTAACCTGGATCTGCTGTGTCAGTAATGACTCTTTTACTCTCCTGCGCTGCAAGATTAATTTACAGTTGCATATTCGTGCATTCATTCACCCCTTTAATCACTCATTATTCAAAAACATTACATCTACTTAGTCACTTATTAAAACGACTTCGGGAAAGGTCTGGACGTGGGAAAAATGTTCTCCAAAGCAACGATGAGACTGAAAGAGAAAACAATACACAGAAGAAATGAGTCGTGCTAACGCCACCGGTCCGGTTCCTGTAGGTTATCCCCTGTTCTCCTCTTCTCTCCTTCTTTTACCACTGACTGCAGTCTCTCTTTCTCTCTTTATCTCTCTCACTCTCCCTCTCTCTTTCCCTCACTTTGTGTCATGAGTGTGTTCTGGGTGAAAAACATCTGTATTTAAATTATTCCACTTCCTCAGGCCTGAATGGAATCACTCCACTCTAAACAACAACAGGAAGTAAGCAGCCCTTTTTTCCCCTTCAATAGCTGTACTTAAATAGGCACAAACATTCCACAATGGCACTGCATGGACGCGCTGGTTGCTAAACTACTTCAGCAAGAGCAAGAAACAGATCCCAGCTGATATGATTGTATTTAATAATTACTCTCACAATTTTATTTACACAGGTTAATCTCATTATTTACAATTATCTATATTTGTCCAGTTGAATAATAAGAACACAGTAATAGCAACTTCATGCAACATGTTTTTAAACAAAATTTTATTATGAAAAAGTTTCCCATTAAAACACCATTGGAAGGGATTTATTCTGTGGTTTAAGCAAGAGTTATGCTTGAAATTATTTGCATTTCTGTAAACTATTTTATACCTTCTGTCACCATAAATCTCTAAATTAAGATGTAATGCGATGGTTTATCCAGGGAGACTTAGTCAGCAGAACATCGGTATTACTGCAAACCATTTACAGAAGATGTCCAAACTTCATATTAATATTTACAGCTTCACAAATAGGTCATAACAGAACTTCCCCTTCAGCCAAAGCCATGTAGATCCCCCTCAGGCTCCAGGCCTTCGTCTACACTGAAGGTCGTGTGGACATGCATGTCTTGTGGTTATTCAAACATTGTAAACTGTGTAACTAAAGCTCAGTGTGATTCATACACAGTTTACCCTGTCAATAAATCAGTGTGTCTGAGCCGAGTCCCCAGTGACAGACAGCCAAAGAAAGAAAGGAAGAGAGAGAGAGAGAGAGGGGTGGGGGGCAGAGACAGAGGAAGAGAGAGGGAGTGAGGAAAAGGGAGGAGAGACAGTGGGAGAGAGAAAAAGAAAGACGGAGAGATAGAAAGAAATAGAGATAGAGAGGGAAAGGGAGAGGAGAAAGAGAAATGTAAAGATAGAGAGAACATGAAAGAGAAATATTCTATATACACCAATACACATTTATACTGAAGGAGAAAATGAACAGGTTTCTTTTTTTTTGTCTGCATATCTATTTATGGTGTTTGTACTAAAACTTCTGCTGCTTCTGGTGTGTGTGTGCGTGTGTGCGTGTGATTAATTCCTATTTAGACGACTGTAATAGATTTCCCATCTCTCTGCAGGGAAATTGTCACTTCAGCTGGATCCTGTCCTCTGCCATAATGAAGAAGCGTGGCCCCCACCAGGACACCTCTCTCATGTCTGGCCTTTGGTTCCTATCATCTTGCTTTCTCTCTTCGTTCCTTCCTGTACTGCTCTGCTCTTATCCCCCCTGCTCTTCCACCAACCTCACCTCTGCTCCTCTCCAAGCTAAAGGGGAGCCCAGCCAGGTCATGCCTGAGCATTTTAGACCAGTAAAAGGGTGAGGAGGGTCAACTGGTTACCTGTTGGCCCACACCCTCACCCCCCAGCCTGCAAGATCAATGATACTTGACCCATTTCATTACAACTCACACATACATATAACATCAATGACATGACATTTAACAGCCAGCCAGTCTCTCTCTCTCTCTCTCTCTCTCTCTCTCACACACACACACACACTCTCACACACACTACAGGCTCCCCTATACACTTTTTACAGTTCACTAACTCCTGCATACCTGCTAAGGGCAGGGGCCCCTTGCTCTATGTGTTTGCTTTGGGTTCCCAGAGCCTGTAATTCTAGGGCCAAGTAACTTCAGAGACCACCTACACTAATCCTTCAAGCTGGACACTGCGCTGAGATCAATGGAGATATAAGGGAGAGAAGGAACGCACATGAGTCTAAATCTGAACTGTTTCTTGCCATATTTAAATACATGGAGTATGTTATGGAAGTATGAAAGTGTGTTATGTAAGTCATGGAAATTCAGAGTGTTTTATACTTTGCTCACTTTTCTAAAGACTCACTATTTTGTTTCTTTATTGGCGTTTGATGTGGTGTATAAAGACAGATGACTTCACAGTTGTAACTCTCAAATTTCTCTGAAAAAGCGGCTTTGTGAACATAATAAATGCTGAATGTACCAGCACTGTATCTGCGGTAAACTTTTTTCTTAATATGTTTTGTGTTTGACATATCAGATATTTTAATAACATTATGAGAAAAGAGACCGAGTTCACTGTCTGTCACAAACCACCTCCTACAAAGAGTAACAATCAGTGAGTCCGTAATCTACAAATACAAGACCTCCACCCCCAGACCTACCCATATCAGTCATGTCCATGCCAGACCCACCCATAGCAGACCTGTACAACCAGATCAACACCTACAGACATACACATACCAAACCTACACATACCACACCCATGCATCCAGACCTAAACATATCAGACATATGCATACAGACCTACACATACCAGATTTATCCATACTTTTACTATTCATGTATATAATATGTAATATACTATATGGGGAAAAATAGGTTCAGATAAAGTTTACATGCCTGCATTTTGAACAAGACTTTCTTTCTTGTTTACTTTTTTGCTCACATAATGTACCTTTCACCAATTATAGTGGGAAAGCAGGGTGAACAATGGTGATATTCAGTGTTTTCAGCCCTTACCCATTTCACATGGGTTTGTGTGTGTGTGTGTGTGTGTGTGTGTGTGTGTGTGTGTGTGTGTGTGTGTGTGTGTGTGTGTGTAGAGAGAGAGATAGCAGAGGTTTTGATAAAGCAGTAACCCACTCAGATCCTGGTCAGTGCTGACGAGACCAAGACTGTTTGATCCTGTCTAGAGTCCATGACTCAGTGACCAGTCATGAGAGAACTCCAACACACACACACACTCACATAAACCATGTGAAAAGGTACTGCCTGAAAACACACTAAAATGTGGGAACCAGCAAACAAAAAGGGGCGAATACACACACACACACACACACACACACACACACACACACACACACATACATACATAAAACTCTCTTTCTCTGTTTAAAGAACTGAGCTACACACAGGAAAACAACTCTGCCAGACATCTCTGATGTCTTCATGTCTGTATCTGATACTAAGACACTAAGTTTAGTGTGTTCTCTACATGAAACATATTAACATGTAAGTACAACATTCCATGTTCTTACAAAAGAGATCAAAAGAAAAAAAAAACATTTGATCTCTTTTGAATTCCCAGTTTACTTAATATTAAGGTCATTCACTGGAAGGTGAATTCACTGGAAAACACTACAGTTCATGTAGGAGGCCTGGTGATTGGACAAGCACATGTGTGACAGGGCTCCTGAAGTGAGAGTCTGAACCCAGTGCTGTCCATGAGCTCTGAGCCTTGTTTGATTATGTTAAATAGATTAGCACAGTATGTGTGGGATCAGGACTTACAGACCAGACACCTCTCAACTGCACAACAGGAAAGCACCCCCCCCCCCCCCACACACACACACGATCGCACACGCACGCACGCGCACGCACGCGCACGCACGCGCACGCACACACACACACACACACACTTTCATATCGCTGTGGGTAACTGATATTGTACATAGATATAAAGCAGACAGGTAAAGAAAGTTTCACTTCATTCTCATTCACTTCATGTCGTACTTTTCCTTACTCTTTTAAATTCATATAAACAATGGCATGCTATTATTGCAGTTATATTATTGACTAATGCATCTGCTATGGTGTTATGTCCTTAAATGCTAAACCAAACCATAATTATTTTTCACAGCAAAAAACTGAGAAATGCAGTGTGCTGATTACATATTGACCAAGAGCTCCTTGCTTGGTATGACCTTGTAAAATTAATTCCTGTTTAGTTTCTGTTAGAATAATTATTGCCTTTTCTAATTACTAATTGATCTTCATAATAATTCATAATGTAGTAATGCCTTTTATTCAGGAAAGATAAAAATAAAAGTTATGAAATCAGACATTTACATTTTCTGACCAAAAAAACAAACAAAAAAAAAACACCACTAACAAAACAATAGCAACAAGAAAATAATTTTTTTTTAAAAGTCATTCACTCCATGACCAAGGAACAGATTACATTCCCTCCATGACCAAGGATGAGATTACATTGGATTAGAAGAATTTTTGCATTGCAAATGAAAGCTGGTGAAATCAATAAACTCCGTTCAACTCAATATACAAACTAATTAAGTGGTAATATAATCAAGGCAGAAAAAGGGTGGGGGGTGTATCTCTGTTAGAGGGGGAAAAAAATCCAATCAAAGCTTTTTATGTTAAAGATAAAATCGCAGACGATCTTTCTTTGTACAAATGATGACCCAGGCTTTGTGCTAGTTTAATAGAAGAGTGCTGTCTTAAGAGTGCTACGTTCAATGTGCATATTCTAATCAATATGAATTACATAGACTCTTATCTATGGCATCGTCTCCAGACAGCTAAACTAATTAATGTTTTATCGAGTGTTTTAACTCAATTATTTTCCAAAGTCACAGAAAGGCACAGAGAAATGTTCAGCTTTGCAGAGGGAGAACTTGGCTGCAGTTCAACAGGACCTCCATAAGCATTAGTCTACTTGAAAAACGTTTTCAGCTCCCGACTCTATAAAGCAACTGCTAAACCCTGTAGAAGAAGAAGAAAAAAAAAAACAACAACTTGCTGGGAATAAACGTATGTTTTTGTGTATGTCTGTGAGGATTATGTGAAATTCCTGTTGCATTCTGGGATGCATAAGAATAATTCACTTACTTATTGACTTCAATCCAATACTGAATAGGGTTTAGGCTTCACAAAACAACTATTTAGTTCATCAGAAAAACTCAGAGCCTGAGATGGACTGTTCTTTTCTTCCTCTATTCCAACAGCGCGTGCGCGCACACACACACACACGCACACACACACACGCACACACACACACACACACACACACACACACACACACACACACACACACACACACACTTTTTCCCTTTCTCATTCCCTTCCACCCTGATTCATTGTGACTGATGGTTCATTTTCTATGTCCATACATGTTTGTGTGTGTGTGTGTGTTCTAATGCTAATGTCTCTGTGTGTTCTAATGCTAATGTGCATATTTGTGCGCTTATGTGTGTGTATGTGCTTTAATGCTAATGTGCTTGTGTGTGTTTGGATGTGTATGTGTGAGTGAGTGAGAGAGAGAGAGAGAGAGAGAGAGAGAGAGAGCGAGCGAGCATGCACGTGTATGTGCATGCACGTTTGCGTGCTCTAATGCTAATGTGTGTGTGTGTGTGTGTGTGTTCCCATGTATCTGCAGTCAGCTGGCTGTGTGTGGTGCTGGAGTGTGTCTAATGCTCTCTGACAGCAGTAGCAGATTTCTTTCACTAAAGATTTGATATGTGGCATGAATGTGGTGATGCTCAATAGCCTTATTAATGATGCTTATCACTACTGGGCCCATAGTCCTTCTACAGACTCATTCAGAGCCGCCCCCCTCACTCTCCACCCTGCACACACATGGACTTAAACTGCCTTGCTAGAAAAAGCAGATTAAGCTGAGAGAGTCATAATTACCCATTTATATTTGTGAGAATGTTTGTGATTGCACATATGCAGACCTTTCATAGCAACTACAATTTAATTTTTATTTAAAAATTAAAATACACTTTTAGATGTATTATTTCTGTTACATTAGTTAAATAGAATCCATTTTTAAATACATTTAATACATGTAATGCATAATTAATTCATGCAAATTGCAATTGGTTATAAAATGACTGCTTCAGTTAGGGATGACTTCATTTTCACT
>JAOYMR010000019.1:10122975-10140196 GCA_025802075.1 Tenebrosternarchus preto
GGTAGCAGGACGTACAGGTAAAAGGTAGCAGGACGTACAGGTAAAAGGTAGCAGGACGTACAGGTAAAAGGTAGCAGGACGTACAGGTAAAAGGTAGCAGAACGTACAGGTAAAAGGTAGCAGGACGTACAGGTAAAAGGTAGCAGCAGACTGCACAACGTACGTCACAGACTTCATGAACATTTATTGGTTCGTACAGTTTGACCAAGAAAAGTCTGATAAATATTCTGATAAATATATGGCTGATAAATATTCATCAAATATTTTATTATGCAATAGCAACTTAAGATAATACTTAAAAAACCCCAAAACAATAATAGTAACGTCAGCAAACCTTACTAACAGTTACTAACAGTTACTAACAGTTGCTGGCAGTTGTTAGATCTGCAGTTCGGGTAAATAAGGGTTTTAGAAGAGTTTATGCAAATTTATGTGTTGATACACTGAAAACTGAGTGAGAGTAATTATGAACTCCATTTAAACCACTGATAATATAACTTTACTCCAGAACTCTACCTAAGGGCTTAAACAGGTGCTGAAACCTAACTTTCCCATCGCCTGCAGGTTGATCATTAACCAGGTCGACAGGAGACACGTTTCATTATGCCAAGTGTCATGGTCACCACCAAGCTCAAAACAAATGCCATTATCTTTCAGAATCAAAGGCTTATTGTTTCGACCTTAAAGCAACACACAACAAATTGATCTTATTCAGTGTGCCAGACATTAATGAAGCTAGTTGTCCTGGCACAGTGAGGTCCTCCCCAGAAACAGGAATGGGCAGGTTTCAGGCGTTTAGCTACAGGTGGTTTCCACCACCAGCCCAATCCCATTACGGCATGCTGGAAATAACGTCTGTTTTTTTTTGTTTTTTGTTTTTTTTCCAGGTCCACATGGAAAAAGCAATGATGGTGAGAATGTTCTAAATGGTGCTATCAGGCCCTACATCTGGGCTTCCCACGACTCTGAGGTGACGACAGGGGCCCCTTGTCCATTTACATACATATTCATACAGCAGGGGCCCGTTGCTCTTGGGGTGGCCAATCACCACACTCGGGTTAATTATAAATCCCAGCTCCCGTTCCTGAGACCACGGAGGAATTAGTCTCCGGAGAGGGAGGGCCAGGACAGAGCGGAGGGAGTGGAAAGATCGGTGGGTCGTACTTAAGGACTGTATGGAGAAGCTTTGCATGTATGGAGAACCTTAGTTGCAGTGGTCACTAGGTTTCACACACACACACACACACACACACACACACACACACACACGAGTGACTTGCATTCCTTCACACAAACCATAGACACTCACAGACAATCATGTGGACAAATACTTTGGACTATGTAATACAGAATATAGACTTTCCATCAGACTGTAAGGATCAGGAATACAATCATTTTATAATCACATAAAAAACTATTTAATATGACAAAGTAAGTTAAAATAAATGATAAGGCAAGGCATAATAATATAATGTACGTAAACCAGCTTCTATGAGAATATAAGAAACCTTGCAAGCTTCGTCTGTTTGGGCCTGAGTTTCGCAGGGCTGAGGTCCAGGAGCAGTGCATTACCTGTCAATCATCTGAGTGCCAGTCCTGGGGGGCCTTCTCTCTACCTCTCCTTCTCTTCGCCCATGCAGGTGCCCTCTTCAGTGCCTGTGTAGAAATGACTAATTCAATAAGACTCAGGGCAGTGGCAGGACTGGGTTCACGCTCCTGACAGCGACACACATCGCATCTGCAGAAAACGAGAGCAAACGGCTCATGCAGCCGGAACGTGATCTGAGCAAAACCACGGAAAACGTAAGTCAGACTGCACACAGTCCTGCGTTTGCGCTGAGATTTATATAAACATTAATGTTTTACTATAACACACGAAGTGACCTTGAATAACAAGATGAACGACAATGTATTAAGAGAATAAATACAAATAAAAACCTAATTTATTTTAGATAAGTAATCGCACTGTGTGCATTTGAACTGATGTTTGAATGACATGAAAATGATTTTGTTAAAACATCGTGTTATGGTCACTCTAAATAGTCATATATACCATAATCACATTATTATTAAAAGTGTCAACAGAGTGCACTTTCAAGCACTTTTTCCCCTCCCGTACACATCAAGATTTGCATTAATAAAATGAATGAACCTTTTGTTGAAGTTGCAAAATCATTCTGGAATATTATCAAGGGGATTTCAAAACTTAAAAAAAAAAAGTGGTGTGTTCACCAAACTCTCAATGTTCAACTCAACACTGATCAGTGACTCAGATGAAATGTGGTTGGATGACTGGCCATATGCTGTGTAACAGTGGGGGCGGGGGGTATCGGGCCCCGGGCCCCGGGGCCCGACCACACAGTGCCTGACCCACGCATTTCACACGTTCCCCGTTTCCACGTATGGCAGGCCGAGCCAGAGCTAAAGGTAGCGCATCAGTAAGGAAACGTAATCTGGCAGATGACATTAAGAGAGTACCCATGTATCTCCTCGTTCTTGAAGCGGGTGCTAGACACTGCAGGCTAAGGTTACCGGCCGTAATTCTGATGGTGAAAGGGACACAATCAACCTACTTAATCTCCCAGGCCTCCTTTAAGGACGGAGAAAGCTGATCTGGGCCCCATTCTGTGGCATCAAACCACACAAGAGTACATGGGCTTCATCTTAAAATGGAAGTGCACATTAAATTACACTCTAGAGTTGGATGCAGAGCGCAGATGGTCTGAATGCAACTCTGGTCTCCTTTGTTCACTCCAATAAAAAGACGGAAAGGAGCCCTGGATCTGTTTTTTTTTCTTCACTCTCTCTCTCTCTCTGTTTTGTTTTGTTTTCATAACAGTCCAGACTCCCCGACCCAACCAGCTCAAGACTCTGACAGCAAACTTCCAAGACTGATATTTTAAGGCATTAGCATAAGAAAAGACGTAACTGGCCCTCCGACGATAAAGCCCAGGTGATTAAAAAAAAAAAAAAAAAAAAACACGAAAGAAAAAAAACGACCCGCAATTTTGCTTGTGCTGAACCTGATCCTGCGACTGCCTGCGTCCTGTGAGAGCGGGACAGGAGTGTCCTGCGCAGCCGTGGCGAGCGGATGGCAGGGCGCGCCCGGTGCTGAGCGGGCATTGTAGGGGCACTGCAAGCATGAGTGCATCAGTAAAGCACCGGTCCAGTGTCAGCTTCCCGCCGCCGGCGCCCGCGGGACCCCATATTAAGACACCCACCTGTTCCACCAAGGACAATAAAGGCCGAAACGCAATATCGGCCTGCAGCTCCACCCACGGACAAAAACTGAAGGAGTGGATGGAGAAAAAAGATAAATGACCCTTGAGCCTGGCCAGGGGCCCAGGTCTCCAGACCCTTTAAATAAGGCATGTAAGGGGTATCTGTGAAGCCAGAGAAGGCCACAACAGGGGAGAGGAGAGAACCCAAACTCAGTCAGTGAGAGAGAGAGAGAGAGAGAGAGAGAGAGAGAGAGAGAGAGAGAGAGAGGGGTTGGGGGGCAGGTTTTAAATGAATTAGTTTTGGGTGGATGACTTTTTCCATGTTGACTTTGATTACTCTGCCATGATAAAATACACACGCGCACACACGTACGTGCACACACACACACACACACACTCCTTACTCTTACAATCTGGAGGTCTTCTTGCAGCCAGCTGTGTACATGGCTCAGACTGGGACTCTTCCTCAGGAAACCACAAGAACATGACATGAGAGAGAGAGAGGAAGAGAAGAGAGAGAGAGAGAGAGAGAGAGAGAGAGAGAGAGAGAGAGAGAGAGAGAGAGAGAGAGAGAGAGATAGATTGGCCAGAGAAATAGGAAGTGGGAAGAAGAATGACATATGCACAGAAATAGAAGATGACAGTAAATGGGGAAAATGATCAACAGTAAGAGAATGTAAACAGAATCAACCAATCCAAAAAGTGCAGTGAAGCCAAAGAGAAACACTGGAACCACTGCTCACATGTAAACGTATGGAAGGCCTAGACAGACACACACACACACACACACACACACGTTCATGCCTCACCTGGGAATGATTGACAGGCGGGCAGGTGTGCTGTTGTGCGGCTGATTGCTGGACCATGGGTGCTATTGTTTCGCCGTTTGCTTTGATCTCAACAACACGGAGCAAAAACACAGCAGGGAGCCACAGTCAGCCTTCAGGCTACAGCCACTATCGACTCCACTGTCCCTGTGTGTGTGTGTGTGTGTGTGTGTGTAGGCTGGACTAGGGCTGGGTCTGCTAAGCTGCAGGCCTGCCTGCTGCAGCTCCACCTATGAACCAGAGCCCCTGGGTCTTGTCAGATCTCATTTCAATTCTCTGTGATGATCTTCAACCAGTGTCCCGCATCCCATCCACCAACACCTCGCTTTTTTTTTTTTTTTTAAACCTCCATTGATCTGATCTGAACAGCTTTGTGTTTACATCAGACTGTATCAAGGAGGACACATTTTATCTTAACATGCAACTTCTGATTTTAGAACAGCACTTTAAATAGATTACACCAAACATCAATGTACTCCCTCAGCTATAAACATACACAGCCTATATAACACGTACAATAGGCAGTTGATTACAGCACGATTTCTAAACCTTTACTGCTTACAATATGTGACCATCTAGTATGTTTTCCTTACAGTAAAATAAAGTTTAGGCATAACTGACGCTATTTTACATCAGTCATTCTAACACACGGCAGGCTGAAGCCTAACGGAGCCGTGTGGAATCAGGTGAGCTCTCATCAGCATATCTCCTCTCCAATCTCTCCACAGGTCTTTTTTTTTTAAGGTGACATCATGCAGGAGCCTGTTAGGCTCCAACACTAAAACTGCTCGCTCAGAAAGCCCACAAAACCCTCCGATCAATAACGGGCAATGCTGAGTCTCTCCGGCGACGAACAAGCACACAGGATTGGCCGAATGAGCAGGTTGTGGTGTCCAACAGCGAGCCTCATAAAGAGCGGGAGGAGTCAGACGAATTGTACCTACTAATGTTTTACACACACCAATTTGTGCACATGTTCCCTCAACACAATGTTGTGTGTAAGGTTGATGTGTGTGTGTGTGTGTGTGTGTGTGTACACATGCATGAAGGAGAGTGACTGTCATTTGGTTCAGCTTTGCCCTCCTGGTGAGATCTCACCATGGGGTAAAACGGCACCAGTGTGTGTATGCACGTGGACGGACACACACACACACACACACACACACACACACACACACACGCAATGAACAATCCTGTAGCACTGCCACATGAGATTCCCATTTCTGTGATTCAGCACAACTCAAATCAATACACAACCAAATGGGAACCACAACCCACTGAGAAAAAAATGTGCACACGCGAACACACACACACACACACACACACACACACACACACCTGGGATCACGGTCACTGATCACAAGTGAACACACTGCATCAGAACCTAAAGAAAATGCTTCACCCTCTTTCTGTTTATCTCTGACTAAAAGCAACAACTGGTTATTTACAGAATACAGAAATATAGTCATTTTTAAAAAAAATAAATTTCAGGTCACCTTTTGTTAAAGTAGGAGGAAATTATAGGATCTTAATGCATGCAGATTTTTCCTGTGTTTTTTTTTATACCTTGGTAACATTTTTCATTTCATTACCCTGTTCTGTACAGCCTTCGTCAAATGGTAGTTTGATGTAATCTATAGTGCAGGTGTCCTTATTCTAGCAAAACGCAAAAAAAAAAAAAAACATTAAATATTAACTCCTGCTCCCTGCATGGACATTTGTAAGAGATATACCACACACTCACAATGTGCATCGGACTGACAGCTTCATTATGACCAGCAGACTTGTTTTATGACATTAAAAAGGCATCAAACACATCAAATAACTGCATGAGCTTTGCTTTGAAACTAAACAAAAACTTAAAACTCAAGATCTTAAAGATTCAATAGTTACTGTTATACAAATTTTATAAAATAAATAAAATGTTATATTTCAAATACAACATATGTATAAGAGAAAAAAAATTGTCATTTTAGATTGATCACTAAATTAACTACTTTGGACAATTACTATTTTTGCTCTACTAGAACAAATAATCAGACTAGACTGAGTACAAATATTAAATAATAATAATAAATAATAATAATAATTTGACCATAATGTGGAGATTTTATAGATCTGATCCACATTTTCCAGACCAATTATAGAGATGCAGTGTGTAATTTAATCAAGCTTAAAAAATTGTATTATTATTTAAATGACTGGTAGTAGACATTATTATTATTAATAATAACAATAATAATAATATCTACATGACACTGTCAAAAAACGTCATTGCATATAAAGTAACAACCACTACTCTGCATTTGGAGCACAAACACAGCCTTCAAGCATCTGTAGCTGATCGCTTTATTTACTTTTAACAATTCGCTGAATGATTGCAAGCCACGATCCGAAGAGTTCTGCGTCCACAGAGTCAATAAACACCGGCCATACAGGTATTCCACTCCGTAATAAAGAATCCGGAAGCTGAAGCGTTGCTGAAATAAAGCTTTGATCGCGTGTCCAGATGGGACCGTCAGAAAGAACGGGATCTGGGAGGCGGGGACCGTTTGCCCGTCCCGGGCTCTTTGCAAGGATCATTTAGCATCGAGATCTTGTAAATATTGGGGAATTTAGCCAGCTATAAAATCCGCGGGTGAGGGGAGGAGAGAGGGAGCAAAAGAGAGAGGATGCGGAGCTCGGATTAACAGATCCTGCGCTGCAGGAAGTGCAATGATGTGTTAAATTAAATGCAGCTGGTGGGGGGGGAGTGGGAAGAGTAGAAAAAGAAAAAAAATATACATCACCTCGGATAAAAGTAAAGAAACCAAATCCCCGCCTGTCGTCGGTGACACTTGTCTTTTGTTTTTGTCTTTGTAAACAATTTATTTTGCTGTTAAATAGCGAGTGTAAATGCGTCACAGCGAGGGTGGACAAGTGTAAAACAAAATCAAAATATGTTGGTATCGTGTAACCTTGGTCTAAAGCGTAGATGTGTTTAATGGTACAAATAAAGCCCTGGAGACAGAAAAAGGTAAAAGTAATTAAATAGGATCAAGTTTCTCGCAGTCACAAATAATGGTCTAACAGCTACGTTAACACATCGACTAGTCTGTATGTTGACCCAACACCTCTAATCGGGTAGGCCAGGAAACCGTAACTTGCATAAATCATTCTTCATAAGTAACTTTTTTTAATTTCGCGCCTTAGACGAATAACAGGAAATGTATGAAAAGTTCCATTCTACTACAAGCAGATTTGATCAATCTAAACAAACGCAGACAAGCTCACAAACCAATCGATTGTTTAATTAAAGATTCGGAGAGGTGACAACTCTGGAATGATGAACTGAAACCTGACGTTTGCTGCGGTATGTTTTTTTTAATGACCAAAGGCTATCCACTGCTCGGTTGGACCTCTCACTAAATTGCATTTACATCAAAACAGACTGACGCGGTCTGACGCGTCAATATTAAGGCGGCCTACTTTTGGAGAACGCTTAACGCAAACAGCGCTACGGCACAACATTTGGGCGAAGGGGAAGCTCTGGCCCATCGACTCTGGAATATACAACCGTTAATTCACCGGAGGATACAACTACAAAGCAGTTGAAAGCGCGAGACCTGGTGTGGTCAGGTCGTCAGAGGAAACCCAATAGCCATGTTAATAATTTTTGAAAAGAGGAAGAGAAACGCCGACACACCGTTTCTTTTGGAAAACAGATGTATTTGATTATTAGAATAAAGAATTACAGTATTGTTGTTAGTAGGTATTAAACTGTAGAGAAACTGGACCCTTAAAGATTTTCCAACTTTCCAAGAAAGTGCATGTAACAGTCCAACGGTTTGCAAACCTAATATATATTCATATTTTATAAAAACACTATCGTTTGTCCCCTGGCCGAGATGGACTTTGTCTATTGACCAAGATTATGTACATTTGTTGTGATGGAGTTAGTTGTTCCACATCCGACAGTATGTACAAGGCGCATCAACACGCGATTTGCATTTGATGTCAATCAAAGATGCTAGAACGTAGCAGCAACGTCGAAACCCAGCTCATATTGGACTTCCAGAAGCATCTCTCCCACAACGCATTTCATCTCGCTTCTCAGTTACAAACCAGGAAATTGACTTTTCTTGGCCTTTTTATATGCAACAATTACGCTATCTGAAGCCTTTTAGTCGACAGCAACAAGAAATAAAGAAATGAAACTAACAAAAGGAATTTAAAACCACAATACCATAAACATTCAAAAACAAAGATTAATTTCTAAAAGTAACAGCTGAGATGTAGTTATGCTTGTTTTTTTATTATTTTTTTTTTACTTAAATAAAAAGTAGATGATAGAACTATCCTGCATCCTCTGCCTGAAGACATTTTTTGAAACCTTTGATGGGGATCAGGGAAAAAAGTTAATACACGGCTGGTAAACCATCTAGCACAGGTTATTGTACATTATTTACAGGATTTTGTTTTTGCTTATTTCAAGCACTAATGCATCACAAACATCAACAGTGTTGTTATACATACTACAGAGAGAAATAATTTAATAAGGTCATCTAGCCAGAAGATCCAAAAGGCGCACTTTTACACAATCACACGGCTCCGTTCTGGCAATAAGACAGAAAATAAAAGGAATACTAAGTAACTGTTAATGTTTCCACTTGGTTTTTCGAGCAAGGTTATAATCACTAATAAATAAGCTCCGTAAAACTTTAACATGTACATTGTACAAAAAAAGCAAGTCCTCTTCAAACTTTGTAACTAAAGTCTCAATGGAAAGCCAGAGCACTTTCTTTTTTTTCTGCACCGTGTCTTTCTTTGTGCATGTGTGAACACGTCTGCAAGTGTTTGCATGTGTCGGCTTGTACCATAGAAGCGCTGCTCGTCCCTTAGTTGGTGACTATCTCCTTGTTGTCCTCCATGAAGCGAGTGAAACGGAAGTGAGTGCCATTGTCCGTGTTGGCCATCTTCTCCAGGCCAGCCAGTGCTGCGTTAGGCTCGGAGCCGTGAAGCTTGTCCATGCTTCCCGTCAGCGCGCCGATAGGAGAGCTGCCTCCGTTGCCCACGCTTCCCGACAAGGAGGTGGGCAGGCCTCCATTCTGGATCACCGATATCTCGTTGGTCTTCATGGCCAGGCCATTCGAGAAGGCAGCGGCGTACTGGTTCCAGAAACTTGCTGGGTCGCCATTTCCTGCTCTACTGGACATGTCCTTCGAAAAGAGCTCAGGGAACTTCACTGGGTTGGTGCCCAGGAAAGCCATGGGGCCATCTACAGAGAGACGACGCCCTCGGCGAGCTGGGGCACTGTTCCACATGTGAGTACCCATATGTACCTACACACACACACAAACAGAGTTTACAAATCTGGCCTGAAATCAGGGTAGAGCACACAATGATGCAATGGAAAAAGAAAAATATATAATGAACTAATTAGTTTGCATAAAATTGCCTCACTGATGGCAGCTTTTGAGGTCTAGTCGTTAGGATGAGAATAATACATCTTAAACAATCTCACTGCCCACACACTCATAGCAGATGGAGGCTTACTAGAACCATGCCCTGGGTAATCTGCAGAGTCCCATCTCATCACACTTGCCTCTATTAAATGCAACACGTTCTCCTGATTTGCCCTTTAGGCTTGTGATACAGTAGAGTGGAACAAGTGATTTATGCAATACCGATAATCTCTAGTAATCTCTAGTAAATCAGACGACATACCATATTGCAACATAAACTAGTTTTTTATGTCTTTAACCTACCCGCTGCACAGTTAGCAAACACATGAGATCAATTTGCATCTTTCTACAACACTGCAGGATATTTTACTTCATTCCTCAGAGTGTGCATTTTAGATGCCTCAAAACAGCTTTACAAGAGGAAAAGTACAACTTTTTTTGTTTTTTTACACAATTAATCATTTTAAAGTGGAAAAACTTTACACCTTAGAGCCACCTAATTTTAAATACAAGAAATATACTTTCCAAAGCAATCTAATCAAACTTTACTAATGAATAAAAAAAAAAAAAAAATGCTCTGACATTCAAATACTTAAAAAATAAACCAAGTTGTCCAACTGCCTACAAAGAATTATTATTTTTTTGCCTCTTTCTCCACTACTCCCAATGAGTGCACTATAATTACTGATTTATTCGGAGGGGAAATTTGAATCTAGTTAGAGATTTACATTGTTTCCTGAAAATTAAGCCTCCCGTGTGTCAGGTTTCCCCAGTTCTTCACAGGCGGCTGGTGCGATCACATATGTCCACATAAAACCAACCCCCAGTTCCTGTTTATCTGTGAGAAGGGGCCCTTTCTCTTCATGATCAAAGGGAAGCTCACGTTTTTCACAAGATAAACTCTGGAAAAATACCGAGCATGCTGCAGCTAAGGGTGGTTGCCGCTGGTAACTGTAGTTAAAGGCTGTTAAGCGAAGCGTTCCTGGCTGCCCCACATCCATCACACTCTCAGGTTTCTGCCCAATATTCATATTTATGGGGTGACTCAACCTTTCCACTTGTACACCTTTATTTCAGCACGGCTGAGGTGTTCCTTCTCTCCATCGCCCATTACTGCACTAATGTTAGTGTCTTGATCAATGGGAATTTCTGGGAAATTAATACTGACATTGTAATCCACAAATCCCTCTTTTGTAAAACATAAGTGGAGGGTAAAAAAAAAAAAAAAAAAAAACCACACTTTTCTGACTACGACACTCAGTCACAAGTCATCCAGCAAGGCACTGTACCACTTAGAAATCATTACTAGCAAAAATTACCTTGAGATTTCCTTTTGTTGTGAATGCACGTCCACATATGCTACAAGCAAAGGGCTTCTCCCCAGTGTGAGTCCTCTCGTGGATCTGCAGGGCGCTGGAAGAGGAGAACATCTTCCCACAGGTGTTGCAGTAATGCTGCTTGGGAGTCCGTCTCGGAGGAGCAGCCGAAAGCACCGGGGAAGTGGAAGCGGAGGAGGTCACCAGACTTGAAGGAAGCTCTTTCCCATCATGTTGAGGACCATGGAGGAAGCCATTGATCTCTGTCTTGATCATAGGGGGCACAGACCCGACAGAAAGAAGAGAGGGTGTAGGGCTGGATGCGAGGCTGGTGTTGGGCTCAAAGAGCTGGGAGGGAAGATCTCTCATCTGGTGGGTCAGCATGTGTTGCTTTAAATTACCCTTGGTGGAGAAGCCCCGATTGCAGGCTGTACAAATGAACGGTCTTTCTTTGGTATGGCTTCTGTAGTGGATGTCCAAGGCACTCTGACAGGCAAATGTCTTTCCACAGATGTCACATGACGTGTTCTTGGAGGTGCCTCGCTCACGGAAGGGAAAAAGCATTCCCAGAGGGTCTTTAGAAGGGTTCATGGAAGTTAGGTCCAGAGCTCCTAGACCTGAGGAATGGGTGTGAATGAGACCCGCACTTATATGCTCCAGTGACAGTGGCCGCTGCTGACGCTCCTCCAGACTGGGGGATTTGTGTTGCATCGGAGCACAGCTAGAGGGCGATGGAGCATGCATGGAGGAGGTAGATTCAGAGACAGCTGGACTTCCTGCACTTTGGCTGTCGAAGTCACCTCCTAGCGAAGAAGAATCGTTAGTGAAGTGGTCGCCTTCCATTGAACCGTTTTCTGTTGCTTTAGCTCTGTTTGACTGTGAATCCTCTACCAGTCCCTGGGGCATAATGCCCCTATCATGCTGGTCAGTGCCAGACTGCTCCTGTGGAACTGGTGAAGAACAGAAGCTGTCTTGGGATGCATCAGCAGACTTGGGCGTGTCTGGAATGCTGCTATCTGGGCCATCCTCCACTCCCTCCATGTTGTCATCTGAGAAGTTGTCAAGGTCATCAAAGTTTCTCTCGTCAAATGAGCCAGTGTCGGAGCCCATGGATTCTGGGTAGGTATCGGGGAGAGGCGTGTTGGGGATCTGGCCGCCCATGTGCATACGGATGTGCTGCTGCAGCACCACGGCGTTGGTGAACTTCTTCTGGCAGATAGGGCAAGAGTGCTGCACCCTCAGAGGGGGCATGGCACGATGAACACTGTAGTGGGTCTTCAGGTTGCCCTTAGTGGTGAAGGCACGGCCACAGATTTTACATTTGAATGGCCGTTCCCCAGTATGGGTGCGATAGTGCATTTTCAGTGCGCTCTGGCAGCTCAGAACACGATGGCAGATGACACATTCGTTGGGGTCCATCACTTTCCTGTCTATGTTCTCCACGAGCTGCTGCAGTTTAGAAGTTTCTGAGCCTGGAAGAGGATCCAGAAGACCTCCAAATGGGAATTTAGCCTTAAACTGCTCTGACATTAGGGGCATTAGTGGGTTGGTGGCCATGGGAGGGCTGTTGGAGGTGGTGTACTCAGTCTTGCTCTCACCCACAGAATTTGTGTTTGCTGTGAAACCAGAAGACTGGCTGATTTCTTCAGTTTTCCCATTTGAGGTAGGCAAGGTTGTCCCATCACCTTCTTCTGACACAGCATCACTGCTTTTTACAGACAGCTCCACTGGACCTGAGTCACTCTTAGAAGAGTTGGCAGGACTTGTTACTGCCACAGAATGATTTTCCTCCTTTTTGATGAATGTGGGCAGGCTTGGTATAGTTGGGGGGAGCAACATGCCAACTGATGAGCTCAGAGTAGATAAGACGGGCTTGCTATCCAACCAGCTGGTGACCGGCTTCTCTGGTGCCATCGACATGCCATAGGGAATACCAGTGCTAGTTGGAATATTGTCCAAATGCTCTGGGACTGGGTATGGGTTCATCTGGATGTGAGGATACTTTTCTTTATGACGCTGGAAATGAACTTTCAAGTTACCACGAGTCGAGAAGCGGTTGCCGCAGATGTTGCATTTGTACGGCCGCTCTCCCGTATGTGAACGCAAGTGTATCTGCAAGGCACTATCGCTTCCAAACACCTTGGCACAAAACCTGCACTTGTGTTTGAAGAATGCCTCTTCTGAGCTGCTCTTGGGCTCAAAGGAAGAGACATTGGGTGGCTTGCCTTTCCTTTGCTGGGCTAATGCCGCAAGTGAGCTCAGATCCTCGACTGTGGTTCCAACACTAGGAAGAGCACTGGAGAACATTGGGTTTCCCGATGGGGGCTGAGGTAGAAGTGAGTTAGCCACAGGATTCAGTAGGCTTCCGATCCCAAAAGCTGACGTGGATGACTTTGCTAGTGATGGGTTACTTAGCTGGGAATTCAGTGTGCCAGAATACCCAGTTCTCTTATCTGATGGTTGGGTATTGACCACAGCAGACCCAACTGCTCCCAGACTTTGAGATGACTCTCCCATGCTGGAGTTGCTCTGAGGTAGCTGCACTGCACTAGCCATCTGTTTCAAGCTACTAATGCTGGCAGACTGGCTGGCAAGACTCTGGGCTAGACCAGCAGCCGCTGCTAACTGCTGGGACAGGTGGGAACTGAGAGTGGTTAGTGGACTAGTGGATGAAGCCAGATTACCAGGGGAGGACGTGGGTGGCACCTGTAACTCGGGAGCCTGGGACGCCAGGAGAAGAATCTGGTGACGAATCTGTTCTATTAACTGCAGCTGGTGAATCTGCTGTTGCTGCAAGGCTAGAAGCTGTTCCATAAGAGCGGGCACCGCGATCCTCGGGCCTCCACCCGTTCTCGCCTCCTGAGAGAACTGGGCCACTGCCACTTTGGTGCTCTGGAGATTTTCAATGATGACATTGCTGTTCATCATGGAGAAGTTTCCCAGCTCCGTCAGATTGCCAAGCTGAGGTAGTGAGGCTGAGATAGCAGAGTTGCCCACATTGGGTCCAGAGCTGCCCCTCCCTCCATGGATGCCTTCGCTGCTACCACTGACGGGGCTGCTTCCCTCCATGTGTCTGCTTCCGTCGTCATGGGCGGCAGAGATTGCCGACGCATCCACATCCATGACTTCCTCTTTATCCAGCGAGTTATGGTCTACAAGGTCAGCACACCCGCCTTGATCTGCGTTATTAGTCATGTCATTCATCTGCTCGTCAGGATTATGGGGAGAGGAGCTGGGAGAGAAGGTTCCGGAAGGAGACGCAGGATTCTCATTCACAATCAGAACTAATTGATTCTTAGTGCAATTCTTCTTGTGGTGTTCAAGATCCGACAGTTCAAAGAACTCAGCACAGCATCTGCCACAGACATGGGCACCAGTGTCCTTGCAAGGGGGGTCAGCCAAGCTGGGCTCCATGTCCCCTGAAAGTGGGGTGGGGGGTGGGGGCAAGAGAGATAGCAAGAGAGAGCGAGAGAGAGAGAGAGAGAGAGAGAGAGCGAGAGAGAACACAAGGGGATTAGTGATTAGAAATGTTTTGTAGCTGAAGAAGCAGCTTTATCTGTTCAAATTCTTTTGTTGTTAATCTTCTGTTAATCAGTTTAACACCCATCCCCTTGAGACATAACAGCCATTAAAAAAGGAACAATAAAATCCAAACAGATTAGACGAGTCCAGACTGAAATATGTGAAAGAGGGCAAAAATGAAACAAGATCAATAACAATTAAAATATTGGTGATGTGATCTTTGAAGATGTACCTCTGAGAAAGAAAGAAAAAAAAAAAATTAAACTACCTTCGATGATCATTTTCTTCAGACAATCCATCAAAACATAAAATACTACCAACTGAGGACAAAAAGGCCTAATGAAATTTCATAGAGAGGCATTGATTTCCAATATTTCATACTCCTCAATGCTTACATGTCCACTAGGCACAAATCAACCATCTGAGGGACTTATTAGACTTTCAATTTGCTGTCAACTTTGCTCATTTTCAAGCAACTGTGGGCTTCGTGGACAGGTTATCCCAGTCACTAAACTCATTTGTATCCAGTCAGTCTGCAATCAGGGCCTGACAAGAACTGGCCCTTGGCATTCAGAACACCCTGCTGTGAACGCTACGAACACCAACGTGGACCACGCTGAGCATCTATAAAAACACATACTGAAATACAGTCTTGGAAGGAGTCATTTTATTTATATATATTTTTTATCCACATAAATAGAAAAATTCAGTGCACTGTAGTATCTATAGAACATTTAAGTACAGAAGTGCATTTTGGTTATGGACAATTTAAACAGCAGACTGTATTTACATAAGATGACGAGAATGTGGCAAACGCAAGCGAACGAGGCAATATGGCGTTTTACGTTACTGCAACTTTTTCTACAGACCTTCGCTCATTCGAAGCTTAAAAGTTGAAAATGTACTAACTCGAATTACAAGCACATGTAAGCATGAAAAGAACTGCTCTTTCAACACATATAGGCAGAACAGTTTCGGCCATTTTCTTTTAAATAAGACAGAAGCATTGTAAAAAAAGGTGGTGAGAAATACTTTTCTGTCCCTCCCACAACCCCCTCTGGGCCTGTGGCCTTTCTCCAGACTTCCATCTCTCTCTTTCTCTCTCTCTCCTCCCCTTTGTATCCTGCAAAAAAATCTTGCTGTTTTACATACAAGTTGATTTACAAATTGCAATTTTCTATGAATCCCTTTCATTGTGGGGCTTCGCCCTCTACATTTTCATCAGCGTGGGGATTCATTTGCAAATGAAACCCCAGCAGGAGTGTGTGTCGGGCCTGACGGGAGACAGGATGGCTCCCCATTGTTCCACAGCATGAGAGCGTCGGAGCAGAGCTGGAGGGCCGAGGGGTTGGCCCCGCTCATCGGGCCCGTTTCTAGAACAGATCCTCTTTAATACACGGATTATCCTCCCTCCCAGATTCTCGCCAATAGAACATAAGATAACGTTAAAGTTACCATGACACCAAAGCTGGGCCTCGGAAGACCGAAGTGCTGGACGGACAGGAAAAGTCAACTTTATGATGAAAAGTTTTTAATATTATGGCAGCAGTGGTTCACAAGTGGCTAAGGAGGAAAAAGTGGTTTAATTTAGTAGAGGGGGAGGGGAGGAGATTATGGAAAACACTTTATGGTAAAGACGGCAAGTTCATCTCTATGCATGGCTTAAGAATCACATATCTTAACTCAAGTTAAGAAACGTACACAGATGGGAGAGATGAACTTTGCACAAAAAATTAATATTACAACAGTCCTTTTATATATATATATATATATTCATGGCAAAAAATGTTGTATATATTCTAGGCAAAAACTACGAAGGAATAAAAACTAATCCAGAAAAAAAACATTTGAAAATAAAGGAAATAAGAGGGAAAAATCTTGAACCACTTTCTATAATTATTACATGAACACTTCGGCTGTTTGCTAGTCTTATACATGTTTTAACACTTAAAGCTTTTATAATAGAAAAGGCTCTGAAGTACATTTTTGCATACAAAAATTCTGTGTGGTGACGACAGTAGGGTTTATGGGATTTATTTTACAAATCACACTGTATAATTCTAAGAAAATGGAAGTGCCATGTTGTGATATTTAAAACTTTAATTATTGTGGAAACAGTAATTTTTTTTTACTCTTAAAAGCATGTTTGTCTTCGCTAAAAGTTGACCAAACTTGCTCACTCTCGTGCGCTCTCTCTCTCTCCCTCACACACACACACACACAAAGAAATCAACTGCCTTAAACTTAAGCATTATTGGAAAATATCCACCATGGTTAAAGAACAAACTCCCCAAAACTGTATGACGATTAAAAGCACATCTAATACTGCACTCACCTCAAACTTCCTTCACAACCCGTCAGTCATGCATTTCATTACATTAAATGTATATTAGATACACTTACACATGCACACATGCACAAATGTGAGGCTACAGCCTCCATATGGATTAAAACGGTTTAGTAAATAAAAGAAGCATCGATTAAAAGTCCTGTTCAGGAGCACCAGGACAGAGCGGCGCAGGAGAACATCTCCACATTGCCCACGAGCTGCTGCAGTGGACCAGAGGACCTTGGCGGACGCATGGTCTCGCGTGCAGGGCTGAAATGGAGCACCAGTTCTGAATGAGAACTCGGCTTCCCAGTCCCTCCACATTTAGCACTGTTCCACCAAACACAAGCTCAGAGCAGATCATGACACCCAGGAAGAAAGATTCAGCAAAAGAGATTTTGTTAGAGTGATACGGAATAAAAAGAGCACAGCAGAAGGGAAAGACAAAAAAAAAAAAAAAAAAAAAAAAAGTCAAGGCAACATTGGTGTTGGGTGTTGAAGGTGACGACATCCTGAATAGAGGGTTATTGTTAACCCTACCAAGTCATGTAAACCGCGCACC
>JAOYMR010000019.1:10150598-10155598 GCA_025802075.1 Tenebrosternarchus preto
GAGAGAGAGAGAGACAGAGAGAGAACAAGAGAGAGCAAGAGAACGAGAGAGAGGAGAGAGAGAGAGAGAGAGAGAGAAAGAGAGAGAGAGAGAGAGAAAGAGAGAGAGAGAGACAGAGAGAGAACAAGAGAGAGCAAGAGAACGAGAGAGAGGAGAGAGAGAGAGAGAGAGAGAGAGAAAGAGAGAGAGAGAGAGAGAAAGAGAGAGAAAGAGAGAGGGACAGAGACAGAGAGAGAACAAGAGAGAGCAAGAGAACGAGAGAGAGGAGAGAGAGAGAGAGACAGAGAGAGGGAGAATGAGAGAGAGAGAGAGACTAACAGATAGGTGAAAGGGAGGAGTGGGAGACAGTGATAGTGATATGCATCTGCTTGGGCTATTTAAAACCAGGAAACATTTTAGTACATGCAGATCAGACAAGTCTGTTCACCTTCTAAACCTATCACAGAATGCAACTGTCTATATAAATATATATATATAAATAAATAAAAAGAAAACAAACAGACAAAACAAAACAGGCTTATACGTCCTTACTGGGAAAGGTTTCAGTTTACTGGTTCATGTAGGTTATAATTCTGGGTTGCCAGGGAAGCCCAGAATGTAATGGGTTTTGAAATGTTTCAGCTTGACACCCCTGATACTTGTTTGCATGTGTGTATGTGTGTCTTTGATGATAACATAATGTTATCATAGTTGGCCAACTAAAATATTTCCTGCAAAATTCTGAAATAACTGATGCATTTAACAACAGGCCACTCTCTGCAGTGTGACCTCACACTCAGCACTAAGGAGGATCAGGGGGACATCAAACAATCGTCTTAAAGTATTTACACATACACATCCATTCCAGCCCCTTTCCCCATGTTTTATTTGTTCTTCAAAACAAGCAGTACCACATTTAGCGGATGTGGTGTTTTGAATCCAACTCCGTCTGGACTGGAGAACGAGCAAAGATATGTGGAGCCACAGTTGGAAAAGCAGCCAGTGTTTCATTCACAGACACTGCGCTATAAAACACACACACGCACACACACACATACACACACAGAGGGAATCACAGCAGCTTGAGGCAAAGACTAGAGCAGACTATTATGGTTCAGTTTAGCGGCCCAAGGAAATGCCCTTTACTTTGCTTAAAAAACTGATCTGGTGTCAGTTTGAACTTTCTCTTGCCCAAACTGACTCCATATACATTTAAAATCAGCACTGCTCTAGAAGCAGCAATCTTTCCTCAATAAAACCTTCTCGTTAATTAATGCTGAGTGAGTCACTGTGTGTCAGCTCTGGCATCATATACTGTCCTTCCTGTGTCCCTTGTGTCCCTAAAAAAATGCCAATCACGTGTGTGACGCACACACACACACACACACACACATTCACACGCATGCACAGATGATGACCACACATATTTATTTTATGACTTCCTTCGTTGTTTCTTGCTCCTCCCCCACACTGCCTCTGCCCCTCCCCCCGCCCCTCCCGATCCCTGTTGCAGTTGCAGGGAGAAGTCGAAGATCTTCAGCCTGTTTCCACCTCCATCCCTTGTTGATATTCACAGTTAGAGACCCGGCACTTGCTGTGTCTCCCTCTAAGTCTTAGCCAAGTGTGGCCCACAGAGAGCAAACACACACACGCACACACACACATATACACACGCACACACACACATTTGATAAACATCCCATAGGACCTGCCATCAAAATCAGCCTTATTTAGCCTTATCTTGGCACCATTGCTAAATGCTAAATGTGGAAACAAAGGTAACACAGAACCTTGGTGAAAATCATAACACAGGAGTAGCAAAAAAGTAACTCTCTACAGTAAAAAAGAAACCTTGCTTTAGTGAAACCCAGTGCCAGTTTTGTGAATTAGTAACCCATGAGGTAAATGCACAAATGCTGTATGAGGTAATTTTGTAAGTTTACAGGCTCACTAACACATCTCAAATTCTGCCTTTAACTAAACTGTCCTTTGAATGTCCAATGATTAAATTACCATTATCTCTCTTAAAATGGCCTAAAACAGCACACTCCTACACAGCCTAAAACAGCACACACACACACACACACACACACACACACACACACACACACACACACACACACACACACACACACACACACAAATTCATGTAACCTGTACTTAAAGTCTGTTATGCACCCAGAAGTGTATGAGCTCATGTGGAGTTCGGGCTGCAGACTCCTGGTGAGACTCTGTACTGTTATTATCCCAGGTGTGATCTCTCCCTCTATTAGCCCCTTCATTACCATCGGAATCAATGGGGCTCCACAGCGCTGATACACACACAAACACACACACACAAACACACACAAACACACAAATACACACACACACACACAAACACACAAATACACACACACACACACACACACACACACGAACACATAAATACACACATGCACACAAACACACACACAAACACACACACAACCTATCACATTCACACAGATACACACTCACAGCCATTGACATACACACAGACACACACAAACACACACGCAAGCACAACCACATTCACACAGATACACATGCACAACCACTCACACACACACACACACACACACACACACACACAACTACACACACACAGACACATACAAAACTACACACATACACAGACACACACACACACACACCACCACTCACATACACACACACACACACACACACACACAACCACTCACATACACAGAGACACACAACCACTCATATACACACAGATACACACATACTCACCCACACACAGACATACCCCCATACATAAACAGACCCCCCCCCCCACACACAGATACACACATACAGGGACATACACAGACATACACAAACACACCCACACACCCATCCACACCCACTCACCCCCCCCACACAGATGCACACCTATACACCCTCCCCCTTCCAACATACACACACAGAGTCCATAGTGGCAAATAATGGTAATGCTGGTTACCTAAGACAAAGTAGGAAGGCAGAACCAATTCTCATCAAATCAAATGAAAAGCTTTAAGACAGATAGTCTGGGACCTGAATTGTGTCTGAAATTACAAGGTACAGAATAATAACATCGTACAGCTTTGACGGCATTCTGATGTGAAGGAGATAGAGCCACTCTGGCAGTAGTCTGGAAAGAACAGTTTATGTGGAGTTTTATATATAAAGAAAGACACAGAATGAAAAAAAGTAAGAAAAATAGCATTTCAGAAAGGACACTGAGAAGGATGTTACACAATGACAGGCGTTATGAAACATTTTCACTGAAATCCCATGCCAACTGCCTACTTTTACATTAACCAAAGAGAGAATATTACTACGGAACATACTGAATTCTGAATGTACTAATCTCACAATATGTATTTAATTGTGCAGAACATACTGAATTCTGAATGTACTAATCTCACAATATGTATTTAATTGTGCAGAACATACTGAATTCTGAATGTACTAATCTTACAATATGCATTTAATTGTGCAGCCCGGTGTGAATGAATATGATGTGATGATCATGATACATTTACATTTACGGCATTTGGCAGACGCTCTTATCCAGAGCGACTTACAAAGTGCTTAGGGATACTTGGAATATCTAGTGTAGCCCAGATAGACCAGATAGAGTGAATTCTTGTACTCAAAGCTGGAATACTCTAGAAGATAGTCTTATGGTACTGAACCTTTTTATGCAGCTAACTTGTGGCCTGAATATACCAAGATATCAAGATAGCAAGTAGATGCTCCATTAAAACATTCCTCCTGATTTCGAAAGCCTCTGATTGGTTGACAAAGCTGCATTAAGGACCTATCAAACAGCCTGCTGCTTCTCTGTCCATTAATTAGGGAAGGGAAGAACAGTGTAGAGGGAGAGAAGAGGTAACAACCTGCTTTTCTCTACATTCTCCAGCCAGGACCTTGGATGCCTCATGTAGATATACGTGCTGTATTTCCCTAGTAGATCTCAAAGCAGGTTTTGTTTTCAATTAAAGTGTCACACAAAAGATCTATTCATTAATTCATATATTTTCTTTTTCTATAAATAGTCCATGTTTGCATGTAGGTCATGATATAAAATGTCCCAGAAAAACATCATTAGTGTAAGAAATAGAGCAGGTTATGACTTCTGAAAAAATCAGAAGTCCCTGCTGCAGAACTCATCCTCCCATCAGTAAAGACACAATGATTCAGTACCGATTAATGAAACAAATCACTTGCATGAATGGAGCCAATTACAGACAATTAAAGACAGTGGAGGTTATGAGTCGGAGTTCATGTTCAGCAATTAAGAACAAAGCGCTTCTTTTATCTTCTGCTGCATGCTAATTGCTTATTATTATGCACTAATTATGATGAATATAATTACCTTGAGAGTTCTCATTGGACATTAGTGGCAGGTTTAGAAAGGCAAAGCAAATTTGTCCTTCCATTCATTTCTTAATAAGGTTTAGTGTATTAATTATTTAGTTACGCATTGTAAGGCCTATTGCTTATAACCTTTGAGGCCAGAAAGATTGATTGTATTTATAATGACAAAAGTGATTTATCTGATCCAAATTCATTAAAAACGAATGAAGCCTTTACAGAAGTCTAGAGATTCCTGGTTTTTACACTAACAGTCATAATAATGTTCTCTTTTGTGTTCTCTTTTCATATAAATTCAATCAAACACACAGTACACAAGTACTAGTTTAGCTTTAGTAGTTTGCGTCAAAGATTCATAACCCATAAAATTCCAGTGTGTTCCTTCTGATTGCTCAGGCTCTCTGAGGGGGAATATGGAGTGTCAGGAAGTTCATCAGGAAGTGGAGTGTGAGAGAAGTGACAAAATTAATAAGAGTAATGTGATAACTCTGTGAGATTAGACTGTGACACATATTTAATCAGAGACTCTGTAGTCACAAGGAGCAGCTTTCTATGACACACACACACACACACACACGTGCACACACACAACTCATAACACATACTGCATACTTCACTTTACAGCACTGAGAATA
>JAOYMR010000019.1:10160598-10161668 GCA_025802075.1 Tenebrosternarchus preto
TGATACACTAGGCTGCTTTGGGCAGAGTTACACAAAACAGCAGCTTCTTTCTAATTGCTGGCTCTTACAGCCCTATATGAGAAACAAATGAGAAAGTGGAGCCTTACTTGAAGATGGCTAACAACAAAGGCCTTCCATAGGCCTGGGGCCCTGAACAGTGGATAGTAAAAGTACCTGAGAGTCTCAGAGGCATTTCGGTTTCTGCTTATGGTCCTAATGAAAGTGCTTCCTCTCAGACTCAAAGACAATCACACACTCACATTCAGACGCTAATTGTTGGTAAAGTTGCCTGGATTTGTGGAAGACTGACACGTGCGTGCCTGTGCGTGTGTGTGGGCGCGTGCAATTGTGTGCACAGGGTGCACGTGCGTAAGTGTATGCACGCGTGTGGGTGTGTGGGGAGCGTGAGAGTGTGTGTGGGGAGTGTGTCCGTTAGCTCTATCTCTCCTCCCTGTCAGGAGTGACACGGCTCGTCCTGAGGTCTGTACTAAACTATTGTTCATCTTATCAGCATTCACCCCTCTAAATCTCATCCACACATCTCCAAATCCTGCTCTCTCAATAAATACACAGGTGGAGCAGCTATCTGACTACAATAACCCCCACCTCCCCCCACACACACACACCTGATGTTATCACAGAGGATGTTGACAATGAAAACAAGCGCTTTGTACCTTATTTAAAGCTTTACCACCTCCAGCACACACACACACACACACACACACACACACACACACACTTGTCCTCCGAGGCTGAGGTCTCGTTCATGTCTCTCTGCCTGTTGTGTGGATGTTATCAGTGGTTGGGGATAGGATGTGGAATTTACTGTTTAGTTCTGAGATCCTGACATTGCTTACCATCAGGCTGCAGAAATATCTCAACACAAACACATTTATATGTGTCGTACCAGTGATGGGACCAGTCGGTGTGGCTGTAGGTCCAGTGTGTGTCGTACCAGTGGTGGGACCAGTCGGTGTGGTTGTAGGTCCAGTGTGTGTCGTACCAGTGATGGGACCAGTCGGTGTGGCTGTAGGTCCAGTGTGTGTCGTACCAGTGGTGGGACCAGTCGG
>JAOYMR010000019.1:10254071-10268501 GCA_025802075.1 Tenebrosternarchus preto
CTCTCTCTCTCTCTCTCTCTCTCTCTCTCTCTCTCTCTCTCTCTCTCTCTCTCTCTCTCTCTCTCTCTCTCTCCTCTGTTTAATATATTTGGTTTCATAAGGGTGAGGATTGTGGATTTGGTCAGCAAGATCACAGCAGTTTGAAAACAGCACAGCTCTGTATAGGCCTCAACCACCCCACCTGGATATATAAAACACTTAAATACATATCGTTTATATACATGTACCTGATAGCAAGTAGAAGGTGGTTTTGTTAAAAGACAAGCACTGGCATGTGTTTTATCTTTATGATGGTATTTTATATCTGTACTGAGCTTGCTATAAAGGAATCACATATAGTTCCCACATTTCAGAAGACTTCCAGAACATATGGTGCATTAGAACTGACAGTACGCAGCAAAGTGCACATGAAAAACTTGGAATGTGGGATACAGCCTTATGAACAGGTGAGGCGGATATAACATAGTAAGCAAGAGACCGGAACACTAACATGAGGAAAATTTGGATAGCTTGTGATTTGGTGCAGTCTGCCTCACCAGTGAAGCATGGCTGCCATGGGCACCCGGCCCTTTGACAGCAGCAGGTCAAATTCTGAAGCGTGTGGTCATGTGACTGCCAACAGCAACAGCAGGATAAATGTTTTATCTGTTTACATCCAAGTATTTTATCTGTTTACATCCCAGCAAATGCATTGAAAAACGGCAGACGCTGCTTGATCGTGTAACGTTTCAGGTCTGTAGTGCTTGGGTTACAAAGACATGCTACTGAAGCAGATGTGGAGATGTTTCAGGGCTAAAGAGAGGAATGATCTGGATGGGAAACGTGTCTAGTGGCTGATGATATTTGTGGGTGTTACACATTTCAGACAGTGTTTGACTGCAAAGTTCTACACATGGCAATTAAGATTACATGAATTTGATCAGTCATTAATGGTTCCTTGAGATGTTCCATATATACTATGTGGTTTACCCAATACAGACAAACAAGTTTCATTTGATATCAGATGTACTTTAGAACAGTACCCAAACATCAAAAACATGTCACTGACCAGTTATCTTCAGGCTCCTCTGTGTCAGAGATTTTGCTGGGTATGAATATGTGTGTGTGTGTGTGTGTGCTGACTACCTAACTAACTAATCTTCCTGTGAAGTCTACATGTCACCATCTCAGTTGAACTAAAACAGGTTAGGCTTCTCCCTGCAGGGTGTAACTCTGAATGACAGGCATCCCCATACACACACTCACCACTTCTGCAGGAAGAAACAGGAAACCAGGGGAGAGAGACTGGAGTGACTCATTAATGAGACATTTTTGACACACGCATGCACACCCCCACACGCCCACAGCTCGTTTCCCATTGCACCTTCTCAGTGGTCTTCATTTGGACTACAGTGCTAACAGGTTCCCCATGGCGGGCTCTTCAGACTCCTACATACAGCACTTAACCACAGCCTTAGTGTGACAGAACACAAATACAGTTTTAATACCTTAACACACAGAGAGCAGGAGAGAGTTGGTCAAAGAGAGGGAGGGAGGGAGAGGAGGAGGTGGAAAGAGAGGAGGGGGTTGGAATGGAGGAGAGAGAGAGGAGGTGGAGTGGTGGAGAGAGAGAGAAGGTGGAGTGGTGGAGAGAGAAAGTGAGTGAGAGCATGAGTGAGGGAGGGAGGGAGGGAGGGAGTGAGGGAGAAATGGCAAGAGGAGGGAGATGGAATGGAGGAGAGAGGAGGGAGAGATGGAGAGTAACAGAGTAAAGCAGCTATAGTGAGAAAAGGCAGGAAAGGAAGCAGATCAGATGAGGGAGAGTGAAGCAGATCAGATGAGGGAGTGTGAAGCAGATCAGATGAGGGAGTGTGAAGCAGATCAGATGAGGGAGAGTGAAGCAGATCAGATGAGGGAGAGTGAAGCATATCAGATGAGGGAGTGTGAAGAGAGACAGCAGTTTGTTTACATTTGTAGACAGCAGCTTTGTAGTTTTCACCAGAGACAGTTTTAACCAGAGACAGTTTTAACCAGAGGCAATATTAACCATAGACAATATTAACCAGAGACAGTATTAACCAGAGACAGTGGGCTGGCTGAGACTGCTCAGAGCCCGAGAGCAGCTCATTTTACCCAGCTTCCATATACTCACACAGAGTGTGGAGCCATGTCCATTGATCCAGACTCAGAGAGAGAGAGAGAGAGAGAGAGAGAGAGAGAGAGAGAGAGAGAGAGAGAGAGAGAGAGAGAGAGAGAGAGACAGAGCGAGAGAGAGAGACAAAAAGGGGGTGAAATACATTCACACACCCACCCACCCACACCATTACCTCTGCGACTCTACAACTGTACGACTATTGATTGATGGAGTAGAAGCTGTTAATATTATTTATGGAGGAGAGCTACACTGCTCTCTGCTTCCACCCTACACCATAATAAGCCATAATTGATGGCTCCAGAGATGCCGCTGTCCACCCTCCCCCCTGCGTTAACCCTCTGGAACAGCTTGAAGGTGACGGATGGAACTGGCCCATGTTATGATTGATGTTATCAAATTACATAAGCGGCCTGACACCAGCCCAGGCCGCCAGGCTCAAGTGGGGGTATTGATTTTTGATTAGGATGCCACTCAACACATCATACTGGTGTGAAGCAGGAGAAGCAGAGCACACACAGAGAGCATGCCCCCAGAACATGCTTATTATGGGATGCGGCCAATCATTGGGCGGTGAGACAGGAGGACCGTGGGATGCCTGGGTAGGGTTAGTGGCAGAAATATTAGAGGCTGAGGTTGAGATGGACTTAAACAAACCCAAACTAAGCTTCTCATTCATGTGATATAATTGCATGTGTGACCGAGGGAATAGCTAGTACTGGAGAACTGTGTGCATGTGTGTGTGTGTGTGTGTGTGTGTGTGTGTGTGTGCGCACATGTGTGTGTACACGTCTGTATATGTCTGAAAAGATTTTAAATAAATACATTTTAAAACATATCCAGAAGTCGTTAAACTAGTCATTGTATTAATTATTTACATCATAAGCTCAGCAATCTAGACATCAGAAAGTCAAGTTTACAGGTCGGGTTTCACTACAGTACAATCTATTTTCCTACTCACCGCACCTCCATACTGCTCATGTAAATAAACCTGTATTTAGCAGTGATTGCAATAATCAGCTTCAGCTTTAAATGAGCGGTATGGATGGCTGATGACACCCACCATCCTGGTTGATTAGGGCGGAGGCTCCAAGCCCCATAGCAACACCACATGGCGATGATGTTGTTAATATGCATAGCTTAAACATGTATACGCGAAGGTGCTTAATGCTTTAATCCAATCAAAGGCAAGAAGCAAAACTTAACCATCCAATTAGCAAAGACACTGGAATCTGGGCCACACTGAGACATTCACAGGGTTTATCGATGTGAATTGTCAGAATGGTTTTCCCAAAAAGCACAGCACTGTAGATCAAATCTTAAAGCAAGTGCCAGGAACAGTAACGGTAATTACTGAGGTAAATACTCCCTTAGCAAATATTAGTAATAGAAATGCTAGATAGTAATAGTAACAATCATAGTATTTCGATAGTAATAGTAATGATAGTTAGATAGTAATGGTAGGTAGACAGTAATAGTAATTTGAGTTTGATAGTAATATTAATGGTAGTTAGCCGATGCTTTTGGGAGGCTAGAGCCTGCTGTAGATAGGCCTGGCCTCTCCTGCACTGAACCCTAGACAGTAGTCTAAGTCTCACAGCATGGGACAGGCCTGGCCTACAGCAGAGGAATGTTTCTGTCATTGTGTTGTTTCATCATAATTTTCTGAACATTTAACACCAAAGAAAAGACTTGTGATTTTTATTTATTTATTCAACCAGTTACTCCTTTTTCTTATCACAAATAAAATCAATAAAGTAAAATCGCAAGCGGATTTTGACCCTCTGACCTCCTACTTATGTTTCATTTAAATTTTACCATTATCTTAAAATAAAAAGCATTTGTTAAAATTGTATTGCATTTACATTTATGATTACAACCCAACTTTTATTTTCTAAATAGTTTTTTTTGTCCATCTCGCTCCATCTTCAGGATGACCGTGGCTTTGTTCTGGAACCACCATGACAAGCGATGGACATTGACGTGTCATTTCATTTTTGATTTGTGTGAATGAAAAAGTGACTCACGTGGTCTCTGCCATCATAACATCCTGAGTTTGAAAATGGACGCTGTTCTGTATAGAATAGCAGTTCTCACACCGCCTCGGCTATGTTAATCAATCCAGTGATTAGAAATGAACGCAAAGTGAAAAACGAAGGGAAAATGAACCCCAAATAGTTTTCTCTCTCCTGTTCTCTTTACATAGTATTTGATTTGTCATAAACAAGGACTTTTAACAATGGTACAGCTGTTGCATTGCTAATACAGTACACACTTACCCACACACACACCTCAATTACTGTAGACAGATGGGCTGTGTCCAAACCACCAAATATATCAATGTGCTTTCTGTGTGCAGCTCCTGGTTAGACATGCAAGATGAGACAAGAACGTGTATGAAAAACATATCAGCGCTCCCACAGGGCATCGCACTGCCGTCTCGTGTGCGCTGTGTTGCAGCAGCGCGCGCCACGCGAAAGTTTGTGTTCGTGTACGTACGTGTGAAAACGACACACAGCTCGAGATTTACGTGATTAATGCCTCCTCGTGACTTCTGTGACACCTCCGCTCCTAATGGCTCCTTATTTTAGAAACGACTAATTATCATTTCATTTCAGAGTTCCGCCCATGTTTTTCCTTTTTTTTTCTTTTAGCTAATTACTTCGTTCACCAACATCAGAAAAAAAAAATCTCAGAACAGCGCAAAGAGTAGAAGAGTGGAAACGCTCTGCACTTCAGCTACTCTGGAAGCGCGATATTAATTTACGCAGCTCGTAACTGTAATTGAATGCAAATAGGAGGACAGGCCTGGTGGTGGCAGAGTGACTGACCCTTGAATAACCGCGCGAGGGGGAGACAGGTTGAGTTATGCGTTCGTCACGCCCCCCTCTCCAACAAGAACGCTTATTCATAACCATCATATATTCCGGCATTCCACGCGGCGAACGTAAAACAAAACACGGGAACGTAAAAGGAGCCATTGAAGGCACTTTGGTGTTATTACATTTTTTTTCTTCTGAATTTCCAAACCTTGAGAAAGGACAAATTATAAGACTGAGTGAAATATTATGGAAGATTGGTTACATAATTACAGTATAAACATCACACCTCGAAATTCAATTAAGGTGTTATTTATCTAGCTATTGCCAAAACACAGAAAAAGGTCGGATTGCATGGCAATTCATAGGAAACTGATGTTTGTTTTCATAATACAATCCACAAATAACTAATCTTATTTTTTATGTATTTACCTGGGCAATTCTTAATAGCCAGAATGGCGTGTTATACCATATCACTTCTGAAGCATCATCGATGTTCTGTCTACTGATTCCCAAATTTCAGTTATTCTCATTTATAGATTCAGAACAAAAACATTCACAGAGAAAAACATACAGCCAAGACTTCCCTCCTTCCACAGGCAGGGATCTGGTGGCCTCTTTGTAAATGGGAGTCTGATACACCTCAGTTGGCCATTATTATCTCAGCCAGTGATCTCATGGGTTTAACTCACTCCCTGTCTGCCCCTTTCCACGCCAGTGTGGAGAGCAGGTTCAGGGCCTAAAGCCTCACAGATCAGCCAGTAAGGGTCACCCACCAGTGGGGTGAACGCCTGCTGGTTGAGGGAGATCAAAGTCTGCTGAAGCTGACCTTGTTTCATGGAGTTCAAGTGTTTCATGCAGAACTAGGGATAGTGTAATATAGTGATAGTTTTAAAAATACAGGTCATATAATACAAAACATTTAAATTCTGGGAGCTTTTAAATTTTAAATCTCTTGTACTCTTATGAATGAGACCAGGCCCTACATTAGAAGTAGTGACTTTTATGATAAATGTTGATTTTGAATAAATGTCAGCAATCTGGGAAAGATGAGTGGAGCATGATTACACACACACACACACACACACACACACACACACACACACACACACACACACACACACACATCTAAAACCAGGTCAAAAGACAACACAGTAGTGTTCACACTCAGAAGTGCTGCTCTGAATGATTAATGGCCTCCAATTAAACGCTGAATGGCAGATTTGACTGATTTGACTGACTCATATGATCTACACCCCCAAAAAGATTCTGCATGCTTTCACGTGTTCACACACACACGCACACACACACACAGGCACACACACACATATGCACACACATACACACACGCGCACACACACACATACACACACACACACACACTCATTCACACACACACGTACACACACACGCACACACACACACATGCGTGCAGACTCACACACGCACATACCCACACACACACGCACGCACACACATACTCACGCATGCATGCACACACACACACACACACTCACACCTTCATGTTCACATTCCCTAACCCACTTTCCAGTTTGGCCTCTCCTACACTGAACCCTAGACAGTAAAGTCTCACAGCATCAATGCCAGATATCTGCCCAACAGCCAAACAGAGCTCCAGAGTCAACACCAACTCCCCAGAAACTGTCAGGGAGAAAGAAACAGGGCAACACACACACACACACAAACATGATCATGAACTAACACACATACACGATCATGATCAAACACACACACAGACACACAGATCTTAGACTGTCACTGTATTCTTTGCAGTAGGTCTAGAAGTGTTTGCCATTACAATTCTGAGCTGCATTAAAAGAACATTAAAACCAGTGATGCTGGCATACCTGCACGCAGCTCTTAAAGAGACCGAGTGCTTGTCTGATGATAGCAGACAGTCACAAGCACTGCAAGCCTCTGAAACATCTCAGTGGCAATCTGCTATGGCGTCAGCGCTGGCCTGAGCGCAGCCCACCGGGCACATGGCCCGCTGCTTCAAATACTCTCGTACTGTTTGTTTCTTCTGCAAATCCCTTTTTTTGCCACAAGTTGGAACACACAGCAGTGGAAGCTCAACCAGGGAGAGAGAGAGAGAGAGAGAGAGAGAGAGAGAGAGAGTCTGACAACAATTAAACAGAGAGAACGTTTGTACTTGGGGAACAGAGTAGCTGTTGCGCTGGGAGCCGGCGCTGCCTGCGGCCAGCCGCGGAAGTCCCATTAAGGGGGGAGAAGGCTGTGTGAACAGCTGTTTTCAGCTGCTCGCTCCCACTGGCTGCCACGTCCCTCTTCCTCTCTCGGCTGGCGCGCAGGGATACCGCAGACTCCCGCCGAGCCCCTCGAGTGGCAGTCACATGGCACACACATGAGGGTGAGGAGGCGCCAGGGAGAGGGAAGGAGGAGCAGAGGAAGAGACGCAGTAGGTGGGGAGGACGGGAGGCACGAACGCAGCGGGCAGGATGCACAGGCTGGCATTAGGGGCAATAACGACAGGGTTAAGTTATCTCTCCTTCTCACAGCGGGCGGTAGTTTGAGACCAGGTCACACGGAGCTGGGTATCGGAGGTGAACTGTGCCGAATGTTTGGAGGGCTTCCTGTTCATTTGCATTTTCATGCTACATTCTGAGAATGAGAACATGTGCAAGGAAGACTAAAGTGGCCAGAGCAACTGAAGCTCCTGCACAATTTAGTTCAGTTGTTATTCCAGTGTTTGTCATCTTTGGACCAGGGACACCACAGCGTCACACTAATGGATTATTTCCCACTACTCTAACAGACCCATTTTAAACTGAGGAAGCATTTGTTAATCAACTGATGAGTTGAGTCAGGTGTGTTGTGGGCTACAGAGGCACTCCTCCAGGAACAGGATTCATAAACACTGTAATATACAACTAAAGAAACCTAAAACAGGACAACACAAGTTTTCTCCATTTATGTAACCTGTCTCACAGAAGTCTAATAGCATCTTTAAACACGTCTATTTTTAAATGCATTAGTACATGTATGTGTGCTGTGTGTGTGTGTGTGTGTGTGTGTGTGTGTGTGTGTGTGTGTGTGTGTGTGGGCACAGTCTGAAGGGCAGCTGGAAGAACGTGATTGAGTGTGTTTATGCAGTCCATCAATGCCACACCAGAGCAAGCCCACCTGTAGTCTGGGAGTCATTATGCCGGGGTCATGGGACATATCCCCGTGTATATGTGAACTCACTTCAGCTCAAATTGGGTGTAAAGATCCCATTTCCTCTCTCGTTTGCCACTCCAGCCACCTGTGGAGAGATGGAGCTTGACAGAAGCGTGGTTCCCTGGTGTCCATTACGGTCACGTTATGATCTTATCAGGAGAACGCTGATGTTCACCAGCTAAATGTTATCCATACGTACCACAGAGGGCCACTTTAAAACTGAACAAGTGAAAATGGTGGGTTAGGATTTTTAAATATGGACTCCTTATAGGCCTAACAGTGGTAGAAAACCCCTTAGTCACGTTACTAGAGCATGAGCTTGTAATTATACAGAAGGTATGTTACCTTTTATCATTACATGTTTGCCTTTATTATTACACAACTATTTTTAAGGATCTTCTCCATCATGATTCTCAAACTCCATGATAACTAACAGACCCCAGGTCAGTTAACAGCCTCATCCAGGTTGACATTAGTGTGCCTAACTAAATCAGTGTATACACTAAATCAGATGCACTGGGCTTTAGCCATGACTATCCCTGACATGGACCTCCTCTAATGTTTCACTGCTGAACTATGTGTAAATGTGACAGAGTCCTGTGTACACGGATCTACCAGGAGAGGAAGGAGAAACGGACACTGTTCATGTGCTTGTGCAATTAATTGGTAAATTAATGGAAAACTTCTGTTTCTTGGGTAGGAAAAGAAACATGTTCCTCTCATTAACTTTCCAGCTAGATGATGACCAAGTATTTGAACTGGTCATAAATGATGTTTATGTGCTCTGCTAATTTGCGTTTGTCATAGAAGATGCTTCTGAAGATAATGAGACTGAGAAACTCTGAGTGCACAGGCCAGTCTCGGAAGCTGACCGGGCCAGCCGAACCCGTGTTATGATAGCATTCTGGTCATCATCACCGTTTCCCACCTGACTTAAAGGAACAAGGATAACAAACGCAACTTTTGTAGATAAATTGTCTACAGTTCTATGTTAGCAACAGCTGGTCCACAGGTTAAACGAGGACCTGGATTCCAGCATTTTCAGAGAAGCACGACTATAAGGAACAATAAAGAACCATATCTAAGAAACATCTCAGAGCAACAGCGTCAGGACAAGATCCATTCACTTTTTGCCCTTGTAATCTGATAGAGCCAAACTTAAAAGAAATAGTATCTGTTCAAGGAGTGCACAGTGCTGAGAACGAACACCAGCTGCCTCAGAGGTGTGTTCAGTGTCCATAAAACATCTCGGCCCAAAGAGTCATCCCTGGAGACACCAACTCCATCTAAATTGCTCACCCATTCTGTTTCTCTCCATCCCTCCATCCTGGGAGATACTGGGGATCCATGGAGATGCTCTTTACTAGTGATGAAACGTTCCTTAGGACTCCAGTAATGCAGCACCAGCACTGGTGTTTAGGAGATACCTCAGCCTATCTGCTGCTGATTAGATAACGTCCTTATCATCTTCTCTACGCAACAGGCCTGAACGTGGAACTTGCCGAACCTCCAGTGAAAATGTGAACTCCCACAGAGACCAAAGCTCAAACTAAACTCGTTATTGCTAGAATGTTGTTACTGTGTTATGATTTTGATCCACAGGAAATATTTGGGGCTTTATTGTTCTGAAAATGTTCTAACGCACAAGTGATTCTAGGCTTAATTGCATTTTTTTTTCCTTGCACACAAAGAGGAAGATGACAGTCTGTATAATGGAGAGTGAGCGGTTAGTTCTGGTGTTTCAAACACCAGCAAAAGCTACGTTTGCATGCTAGCCAAGCAGGTGCAGCTAATAAGTGCTAATTCAGAATATACATTCAATCAATAAAGACGCCAAAACAACTTTAACAACACCAATAAACTAAAACACAGTGATGCGTGCTCACACACACACACACACACACACAAACACACACCCCAGATGAGGGCTTCGTTGCATGATTGATCAGTCTCCACACTGCAAGCGTGGCCACAACCACCTCCAGCAGTTCTGGAATGTCTGATAAAATGATATTAATTCCACACATTAATGAGATTAATGAATTTAAACGGCTGGAAGAGGAGAATGCGTGCTTCCGCTTCAGTCTGGACCTGAAATAATAACACAAAAGCAATTACCGTGCATCCATCAATCCACGGCAGACATCTAATTATCTCACCATTTCTGAAGTCTTCTCAGTTCTCCACCTCTCATTTGTAACCAATGATATGTTATTTTTTCATTAATGAAGCACTTCGATACTCCAATGTGCGTGCTATACAGTGGGACTCAGATGTTCCAGAAGCATGATTGAGCATTCCGGATTGAGCATGCTGAGACTTCCAGAATTCTGATGATTAACGATGATGTCATAGGGTGAAGAATGGCTGTCCCTGCAGCTATGGATAACTCCTTGTTATCCTGCTCCAGAAAACAGGGCCATATCTACCAACCAGGATTAAACATGGAACACCACCAAGCAAGGAGGTAGACTTTGAATGGCACGTTTAAATAAAATAATTCTATTTTGACTCATTTCAAGCTAAAGTTTTTCAAAATAACCATGACTGGAAATAAAAACTGCTGTATTCTAAGAACCATATAACTACTGTAATATATAACTTCGTGACTAACCTCATGTGTGTATATATATATATATATATATATATATATATATATATACGTATGCAGGCAAACAAAAGTCAAATGACCCTATGGGTGTGGCCGGTCTAATAAACCCACTCTATTTCCCCTGTGTTGCCTTTGACCCACTGCAGCTGCACAAATAGTTTTTCCACTAATACTCCACTTTCCCCAAACAAACTGTTCTCATCGCATCTGCTGCACTGTCCTTTTTCATAACAGAAATTATTTGGAGAGATGGAATTTCTACTTGACTCACTGACTTCCGACATCAATGGTCATTGATTGACAGCGGCAAAGCCCCGCCCCTTGTCGGTTTGCTGAAGGAAAGGAGTGGCTTGGATGTTCAAACAACTTCCACCTTCACTGGAATTTGAAGGGATGATTCTAGTTCATCTGTTGTGTGCACAGGCAAAATTATGGTTTGGAAATTGAGGTTACTAAGTACCTGACTTGTGTTTAGGCTAATCATAGCTTGAGTCAGGATCAGCTTCTGAGCTCCCCTGAAACTAACATAGGGCATGTTATCTGCATGTAATGTGCCCCAGCTGTTCAAACACACATACACACACGCATGCGCGCGCACACACACACACACACACACTCACACACGTTTGTAAAGTCACCTATACCCATCTTCCCTCAGAAGTCTCAGAAGCCATAGTTAGGCGTGTACAGACGGAACTTATTTTAAACTTTAAAAGTTCCTCACGTAGAGTCACCCATCGGCGTTTTTCCTGAAATTACACGGCCCGACAGTATCACAGACGTAAATCATACTTAAATATGCTTTTTATTGCTCATAACAGGCTATTTGATAGGAAATCCCAGCTGGTTCCTATGAAAGCAGGTCGGTTTCCAGTGCAAGTCTGACTGGAGAATAAATAAACGTTCCAAGAGTTGCTCATTTCTCATGTGATTTGCTCACATGATGTGTATCATGTTTCAAAAGATAAACCTCTCTCCCCAGTTTCCCATTAGCAGGCTGCGGGACTTGACGTCTGAATGTGCGATGGGCGCGTTTTACGGCGGAGCTCCGCGTAGAACAGAGGTTAGACACAATACTCCCAGCGGCTTTCATTCCGGTAAACTCACTGCAGTCGGAGAGGAGGGCGCTCTCTCATATGGGAAAACCCCGCTCGAGAGGGCTAGCCAATGACATACGGTGCTCTCATAAAATCCTATTACTTTTCATAAACATCATCAAAGTTATTTATCGAGCACTGAGACTGGGGTCTAGCCTAGAAGCACACAAGAGCTCTTTGCTGCCGGTACTGAAGAGTATTCGCTGCCGTATTCAGTGCTCAAGGGGCCAACCAAAAGTTGGGAGACATTATATTACCGGAGGGTTGTGCAAAACCGGAACGTAGAGTCCTTATAGTCATAAAATAACAAAAGTAAAAGCCATGTAAACACTGTAGCAAAAGGACTATCAGTCTTTATGTCTGAGGCAAAAGAAAACCTAATACTATTGTGCTCTCCACTTGGAAATCTTGGAAATCTGCCCTAGAGTGGCTACCATTGGAAAAACATCATCTGCTTCTTGCGTGACCTAGCAGTTTACCAACTAGTTCAGTGGAGAGAACTGCTTTACCAGTTCAGTGTGGAGAACTGCTCTACCGGTTCAGTGTGGAGAACTGCTCTACCAGTTCAGTGTGGAGAACTGCTCTACCAGTTCAGTGTGGAGAACTGCTCTACCAGTTCAGTGTGGAGAACTGCTCTACCAGTTCGGTGTGGAGCCAAAGGTAAACTAGTATGACCACATGAATATACTGCTCTGTCCTCTCAGATCCCTCCATGCAATCATCAAGGACTGAAGCCACACTGTCTAGTGTCAGCATCAGACATGAGACCTCTATTAGGCTCAAACTGATGACAGCCATTGAGCTGTGGAAAGGTCCATCCATTATATTTATACATCGACCCCATCTCCTGTCCCGCTCACCGCGGGGTCTAATACAGGCCAGACCCAGAGGGCCCGCCCCCGACAGGGAGGGCAAAAGGGCCCACTGCTGTTTGATGGACAGCTCCAGAGGACCGCACACCACTGGCCATGCTGGCTGTGCACAGCTCACAGACATGGGACCAACCACACACAAAGCCCACAAGCGCATGGCTCCAGAAAATCTCTAATTTGGGAAAAGCAATGCAAAGACCAGTAAGGTTCCTGTTTGCTTTGCTCTGATTCCCACTGCTGATTACAATTTATTGCATCTACGATGGTGTATATGAGACATGACTGATAAAGATGGTAAATGATGAAAATGTTTAGCATGTTATCCATTTAGTCTGATGTAAACAGGCTTCATTTGCACTCACTCAAGAACTACACAGTGTCCCTTAACTGGCATTTAAATCAAATAAAATCCTCTGATGTAGAAAGGTACAATTTCAGACTTTCAAAAATCTATTTTTTCTATTGAACTTGTGATAGTGATCAGTGGAACCAACCAGGGCTGTCTAATAACAGGGCATTAGTTCCATTACTCAGGTCTGTTCATTAGACATGTGAATTTCTTTTGGTCACAGTAACAAAAGTGTAGTTGTGTGTGTGTGTGTGCGTGTGTGTGCATGCTAAGCTATCTTCTTCGTTCCCTGATATATCACCCTGGTAGCACAATCCATCTGCGTTGAGGAAATCTCTCTCTCTCTCTAGCTATCTGAATGGATCACACAATAATCCCACCTGGCCTCCAACCATAACTGCAACAATTATTTAGTCTTCAAACATCTCTGACAGGAAAAATGAGTAACCATCGGGGAGAGAGCAGGTGTTTTTCTTCTCCTAGCCACTCCTCACATCCCTCCAGGTGCCTGGAGCTGAGATACTTGTATACAAGACCAGTATTGATTTTGAAACCGTTTGACAAAGGATAAATCAGATTGGAGAGAAGGGAGGTCTATGCCATGAGTTTTTTGATCAATCAGTGTGTCACAGCTGCTACTAAATTCGATTCTTATTTATCAGAATTGCCCACTTGGACATAGCAGGCTGTGCAAGACTCACGAACCCCCCGCCAAACTATGCCGCCATAGTAACACCAGCGCCATAGTAACGCTGTCACAGTTTGGTCCCAGGTCGCTTCATATCAGTCAGGCAGACTGAAAATGACTGTTCTGTAAATAAAACGCTGTCAGCCAAAATGACGTGGTTTGGCATGAAAGGAGTGGGTCACCCATGACCAAGGAAGGCACACACAGTACAAGCACTGTGTGGCATGTAAAGGTGATTGAGGTTTGAATCCCAGCTGTGAAATTAATCTTCTATAACTGAACACTGCCAAGAGCACAATTCATTGTGTTTTGTGTCTCCTCTAAAATGTTAAAATAGTGCTGAGTAAAAGAATATTGCAGAGACTCAGATAACCTTAAGACTCAGATAACTATAAGACTCAGATAACTATACGACTCAGATAACTATACGACTCAGATAACTATAAGACTCAGACAACTATAAGACTCAGACAACTATAAGACTCATAACTATAAGACTCAGATAACTATAAGACTCATAACTATAAGACTCAGACAACTATAAGACTCATAACTATAAGACTCAGATAACTATACGACTCAGATAAGTATAAGACTCAGATAACTATACGACTCAGATAAGTATAAGACTCAGACAACTATAAGTAACTCTGATTAGAGAAGTA
>JAOYMR010000019.1:10268848-10284207 GCA_025802075.1 Tenebrosternarchus preto
CCCCCCCCCCCCCCCCCCCCCCCCCCCCCCCCCCCGCCCCCCCCCCCCCCCCCCCCCCCCCCCCCCCCCCCCCCACATTAACACATTCACAAACACACACTCACACAAACACAAACAATGTGATATAAAAGGGTTTCATCAAAAAACTATTCTTGACCATTTCCACTAGCAGGCGCAGTATTGATTCTCTGTTTGAGAGCTGTTATGCAGTCCATCCCTTTCTCTTTCTCACCATTTTTTTAAGTGGAGGAAGGCAAGGAGGGTAGCTAGGTACATAAATATAATAATCTCTGATGGACAGCATGTCCGTGTTCAGTGGGACACAGCTCACTCCTAACCTGTAGTTTGAGCATAATGCGGACTGATGAACAAGGAAACTTTAGTTTTCTTTCGATCAGACACCTCTGATTACCGTGTGTATCAATCAATTTCTGAATGATCTAAAACACCACAGCCACACAAAGGACAGAGATGGAGAGTAGTAAATAAAGCCTGACTTTAAAACACATTAATCACAGTGTTATTACATACACACACACACACGCACACACACATACACACACATACACACACACACACACACACACACCTCTTAACTGGTATTGATCACCTAGAGTGTATTTGTGCCGTGGGTTGCATCGTTAAAAACTAGCATGTGTGAGATTCGATAAAAGTAATGGAGAGTGCAGAGAATTATGGGTAAAAAGGTCTAGCAATACATGGTGGCAGAGCAGTGCTAACTACAGCTGCTTCGTCTGGACAACATATCATACTGCAATTACATTGGCACATAGTGTTTTATAGTGTTACAAAATATATGCCATGTAACCATAGAATTGTATTATTCATGAAATCATAGCCATAGTTGTATATCTGATCTTGTTAGATAAATCAGTCAGTTAAAAACATAAACACAACACCTGTAAATATCATGACATAAAAATAAAGTTGTGAAGCTAAAATCCACTTTTGAAACATTTTTTTTTTGAAAATGTAAAGGTTTATTCTGTTGCCTTAAATTTATTCAGGCTCATATGCCGGTTTCCTGTGAATGATTAGCCCCACATCACACACCACTTTCCTCAGAAGAGAAAGTGATCCAGAGAAATGCGCCGATTAAAACAGATATTCAAGACGAATTGAACACTCAGTGGTGAAAATCTATCTTCAAAATTGATTTCGTTAAAATCTCCCTCTGGCTACTCGGACGTAAAAAATGGATCAAAATTCTGCAAAATCTGCAGAGAAAAAAACCTGCCTGACACTTTAGAAAAGGAAAATTATGAATGAAACGCCCCGTCTAAACAGAGGTGAGCGATCCATCCTTAGGCCTTATGACAGGTCCTGTGTGTAGGGGGTTGTGGGGCTTCCTAAGACCTGGATGTTTTGACAGTTCTGATTTGGATTAAACTCTGGCTAATGGGATCATTTTTTCTGGCAAAAAAGGAATTCCTTCAAAGCAGAGTAATCAATTACAATGAATAATGCATGGCTTGAATTAAGGTCTGCCGTCATTAATATGTCTCATTAGATGGTAGTGAGTGAGTGAGAGAAAGGGGGAGAAAGAGAGAGAAAGAGAGAGAGAAGAATGCCATCTCTCTTCCTCTTCTCTTTCATTAAAAAAAAAGGGGGGGGGGTCTGTGATGTCATCAGTGTCAGACGGCAAAGGGTTTTATTGGGAGCCAAAATGTGTCCTCAGTAACAGAAAGACCTGACAACAGTGGCACTGGGTACATGTTGCCAGTCACTACATGAAATAGAAACAAGAAAAAAAAGATTCACACCTTTTACTGGAAGATCTCATTCTTTCTGAGATTAGTAGCAATATTAATATAGTCAGATATCTTCATATCAAGAAGACATTTGTTTCTGAAATCCATATGCACAACACATTAGTCTCAGAATGTCCCAGGCTCTGACTCCTCAAACAGCTCTGACTCCTCAAACAGCTATGTCCATGTGTAAACACACAACACCAAACACTTAACTATGACATCATTGGAGGAGGTTATTAATTGTGCTTTTTAGTGGTTTGGAGTGGACACGCCCCCTCTCTCTGCCTGTGTCTCTCTCTGAGGCTCTCTGTGACTCTCTGTTATCCTCAGATATCTCCATTAGTTTGATGGATGGGAGAGTGGAGCATGGTGGAGGGAGGTGAGATGGTCGACTGGTTTTAAAACAAAGAGAACACACAGTACTGATTGGTGGGTTATGAGCTATGGTTGCTTTTAACAATGGGAGCGGTTGTTTGAGTGGTTACTGGTTTAAAAGATACCACACACTGCGTCATGGGTTGAAAAAAAACACACACACACATATATGCATAATCACTAACAAGCCTGGAAAACAATGCATGAAGCTTTGGAAACATCATACAAAGGTCTCACACTTTGGTATGGCTACGAAACAATCATATCTTACATTTGAGGTCCTTAGGCTCAGGAAAGCCAATTAGAGAACAGTATGTTAAGATAAACACAAAGATTACTATCTCTTAACCGGAGGGGGTCCTGGGACTAAGGAAGCAATGGCTGAGAACTGTTAGTGTCTAACTGCAGCTCAGTCTAATGGCTTCTAAAGCTATTGAGAAGTGACCGCTCTGGCATGATGCAAAGCTTTCACTGAAGAACATGGGCTATGTCTTCCTGAGAGTGTGTCTACTTTCCATGTAGCACACTTGTGCCATGAAAGATCAGCAATAATGAGTGGGCTGGGAGATATGGGAACCAACCGCAGTCCTATGACTACATTAGTTGGTTCCAACAGGAAACAACCGCAGCTTTCTGCCAGTACAGAGGCTGCTGCACTTTGAAGCTCTCTCTCTCTCTCTCTCTCTCTCTCTCTCTCTCTTTTTCTCTCTCTCTGTCTCTCACTCTCTCTTCCCCAAATCCCTCTCTCATTCTCTCTCCCAACCTTTAGCCCCTCCTTCGTCTCTGTGGTGACTACTACGCCTTTCTCTCAGGCATGATTTTCAGGGAATTTGATAAAGTGCTTGTTTACATGCTAATAAGTTGTGGGTTCACACTTAAACTTGGCACAAACACCCATTAAACTGGTGTCATTTACAGCCTAAGGCACAGTGGCCGAAAGTGATCCAACACATATTAACTATCCAGTCGAGTTCACATCATATTCAGAAGTGTGACTAGGAGCACACATTCCTAGATGTCTCCATGATCACATCCAGATATGGCACAGCCTATAGCACCTGAAGTGAAGAACAGAGCCCTTTATGACATCACACCCTCTGTCCTAATTGGCCACAAAGCCAGTCACTCAATTTGGAGGCAGTCGACAATAACGTATGAGGTCACATTAGGGAAATACGGCGGCATGTATAAAGTGTTGGACATGTAGGGAGAGTAGAACTAGTTATTCGTGGTCATGTCTTGTATGGCCAAGTGCCCCACAATACAGAGGACTGTTTATTCCAGACACAGTCCCTCCCAGGGCAAAGCCATCCACGAGCATGACCATAACGCATAAAACACTTCCGTCTGCCTCAAAGAGTCAGCCATTAGAAGCGCCATTAGGGCCCGGCTCTCAGAAACAACCAGGGAAAAAACCTTATTCCTGCTGCTGTTTACTCATAATCACGAACCGGAATGACCTGTGTCATTCCCACGACACGAGCCATGGCACCCATGGATAATGGTATTAGCTCAGTGCATCATCTCTGAAAGACCTGCGCCGTCACAGGTGCTGACACATGCTAGATTGTGAGCAATAGACTGCACCTGGGTTGGTAATGACAAAGACTGAGTTGATCTTAATGGCTTTCCATTTCCAATGCAGTCCTGTAGTCACTGATGTGTGAAAAAAAACACAAACGACACGAATCACCATGACAGCGAAGACGATGCTCTTTCAAATCTATATATCAAACATTTTAGTGAATGAGTGATGATCTGTGATCAATTTTTAGACGTGTTTACGTTGCTATGTTGTAAATATCACAAACATAACCTGAGATATCTGATAGGCCAGAGGTGTAAAAAAAAAAAAAAAGTCCTTGTTTTTCAAAAGTTCAGATTAAGCAGATGTGGCTTCTGGATTGGATTCCATTTGAGCTCAAATAACTCTTGAGTAACAGGCCGCTGGACTCTTCTCGTATCTTCTGGACTCTGTACAAAGTCTGTACTCTTTAGTGTCTCCTCTAAAGTAATGGAGGACGGTCACAGCGTCTGTTCGAGCTGAAGAGGCTTCGTCTTGGAGAGCAGGGAGGGCAGTGGTGGCCTCACGTCCGCCCTGCTGAATTCAATACAGGTCTCCTCCAATTAATTAGCCCTAAATAAATAATGCGTGAGCAGCCAATTTAGAGGTTTTATTCTCCAGACATAAAAGCCATTAATTATAACCCTCACGCAGAGAGAGGCTGATAAGAGGCACTAAGTGAGAGTCCCAACTTGCTTGCAAGCGCAACAAACACCTGAATGCCAAGTGCCGTGGGAGAGCAGGAGCCGAGAGCCGGGAGCCGGGACAAACAGTGTGGAGGACAGAGGAAGTCGCCGGCAGATATCACTCCTGCGTGGTCGCGTGTCAAAAATCAATGTTAAAATGTTGTTTGGAGCAGAATAATGGGAACAAATGGCGAGGCGTGTTCCTGGCTGGGTCTCGTTTGCTTGTGAGGGGGCTCAGGCAGACAGGTGAGATTTGCCCTTATTACCAATGTCAGCAATTCGATTAGGCAGCAGGAAAGCAAATGATCCCAATGAACTCGTGATTAATCCAGCAAGGTCTATTCACTAATGTAGCAGAATGCATTACAGCCATAAGTTAATGGGGACAGGACATCAATTGAAATACAAATGAACCACGTTTGCATCGGACTCTTTATTGACTGCTGTAACAAAGCGAATTACGAAAGGTAATCTACTTATGAACCGTCTGGAGGGATGAAACATGTTTCTGAACATATCGGTGACGGGAGCAAAGGTTCAGAGTACGCTGGTCCGGTTACACCACGTCTCTGCCCGGAAAGGCTGACCCACAACATGACAGGTGACATAACAAGAGGAAGGATTTGATTGTAATTTTGCACTCCTATTGTGACATTCTCTACCAATATAGAACCAAGGATTGAGGGAACTGGCATGACAATGTCACATGACCAGCAAGTCAGTGACACTACAGTTGAACTCTGTCTCCAGGATGGACTGTGCTACCGTTATGTGATGCTAAAACATGTCTTGCACCAGTGACCCATCTGCCTTTTTAAAGTAGCAATTCAGAAAACACATCTGCAGAGAACATGTAACATGCAAGAATGTGGGGGAGAGACACTACTTAAAAAACATTTTAACAATGTTTCTGTTATGATATGTATAGATTAATCCCATGTTTGTAACATGTTCCATGTAGCACTCATTTTTGAAAAGACAAAATAACTGCACAGCACACCACCACCAAACTTGCATATTATAATTCTACTCTACAACTCCAGACTTTACTATTCTAGCCAGGTCTAGTGTTCCGGTGAGAATGTGCCTGGGTTCCCACACCCTCTCCGAGTCCCTGTCATTACCGCTGCCATTCACATGGACCGGGGCGGCCTGGATCTCCGGGTCCCCGAGGGCCGGGCCGTGCCATCTCGCCCCAGAGGCCCCTCTCCCTGCCTGGGCCGCCTCGCCTGCCGCCTGCCTCCCGGCGCCTCCTCCTCCGTTCCTGCCGATCAAAGGCATCACGCTAATCCTCGCTTTGTTCTGCTACACGGACGGACATGAAAGAGCACTTCTGAGGATTGCTCTCGTCCGGGCCCTGCGGTCCGGACAGCGCTGTCTTATCAATAATGCTGTGCTCTTAACGCGGGGGGCTTAGTGGCGGGGAAATATTCCGCAAAACTGACGGGAATCTATCCAGCTGTGCTGCCTTGGTCCCAGCGGTAATGACGCTTTTGCCAGCCTGTCTAATACCATCTAGTAAGTGATTTTTTTTTAGGAATGGAAGCAGGGAGATGGGGGAGGGAGGAGAGAGCCGTGCTTTTTATTTGATGTTTCGATCGGGGATTGATCCAGAGAGAGTGGGATTATTGGCTTGCTGAGTGCTGTCAGACAGGGGAGATCTTTGAACAGCACAGTAAAGAACTGCAGTTTCTACCGTGCAGCTGAACTGCTCATGAACTCCTCACCAAAGCACCGCTCTCCATTAGAAAGAGACCTGCTCTCAGCATACAGACAATCTTCCCACACACACACACAAACACACGCACGCATGCACACACACTCATGCACACACACATGCACACATATGGACATGAAGATGGCAACGCACTTATAAAATTACAGATTTCAGTCACACATCAACAAACACATGTAACTGTATTGAATTGAACACACTCATGAAATTACATACTATTCAAGCACACATATGCACGTGAGCACACACATGCACGTGAGCACACACATGCACGCTCATACGCACACAGTGGGTGTTACAGACAAACCCCAAGAGTTTTCTGCTATATTCTGATTTGGAGAACATCTTCTCACTCTATTTAAATAGGTTTGATGACACGATACAGTCAAGCTCAACTGCTAATAACTACAACTTTAATGACTAGCACAATGGTTGTTATTTTTGTTTAGTTGATTAGGTGAGACAAAGACCTGTTTTTTTTTTGCCAGAAGAGACTTTTTTTCATGAAAATGCAATCAGGAAGTAGAGAAGTAAGGAAGACATCTGCTTTCTGAGGCTCCACCTCCAGGGAGGGGTGAGATAGGTGTTGGGTCGCTCAAGTGTGTATGTCTGTGTGTGCAAATGCATGTGTGTATTGGGTGGTGGAAAGTGTTTGTGTGAGGTTCTAGGGTGCTAGAAGAGTTGTGATGGTGACAGTCACAGTTAGGGAGGGTCGAAACAGGGTGTGTGTGTGTGTGTGTGTGTGTGTGTGCTGAAATGGATAATGTAAAAGGCAGATGGGCGTCTCCTGGGAGACCGAAAGATATTCAAACAGATGGTCCAATTGCTTCTTATTTATGTGTTGCGCTGTCTCTCTGTCTCACAAACACACAAACACACACACACACACACACACAGACACACAGACTCACACACGCCTCCATAGACTAGCCGAGTGGTATGATGGATCATTATCGTGTGCAGTGTATAAACACCAATATGCTTTTAAATCTGGATTACAAAATTTAAAAACCACAGAGGGAGAGAAAGAGAGTAATAACTCAGCAGCCGCTGACAGGGCGGGGACTCCACTGCCATGTTAATATGAATAAACCTCATTACAGCCAATCCGCTTGCTCTATTAACCTGTCAGTCAAGCCCAGAACAGATTGAGAAGAAGGGCTGGCATGTAGAACAGGAGAGAGCAAAGAGAGGGAGAAAGGGAGACAGACAGACAGGCCGACAGACGGACACAGGAAGAGAGAATTTGTGTGGTAGAGACAGACATTATGATATAGCATCAGAGCAGTGAAACAAAACAAAAAACAAATAAGACTGAAACTAAAGTGGAAATGAAAATGTAACATTTTTATGAAGGTGTTTTACAAGTGGATGCTGAAGTGAATTATGGTATTAACTATCATGCTAGTTTGTAACTCAAAGATTATTATATAGAAGACTTTCTTATTCTAGAACATCCGGCGCTACAGAGATTAGTCAGGACTCCTTGTAACTAACAAAGTTTAGTGCTAAAAGCAACATGAGTACTGTAATCTGTATCAGAAAGACAGAAGACAGAAGGAGAGAAAGATCATTGCGCTTCTGACCTGGACAGACTTAGCCAGGTTAATATTTTTACCATGGACACAGATAGATTAAGTAATATGGAGCCTTCTCTGTCCTCGATTAATGCCACACACTCAAACACACACACACACACACACACACACACACACACACACCCCTGCACACTGTAATTGGTGCCATTATGGGAATGCACTGAAGGCAAGGTCAACTACTGACCCAGAGATTACATACTGCTTGCTCTCTCTCTCATAAAGAAACTCCAATACTAACTCACTTCTCCCCAGTTAGATTATAGCTCTGAGCCACTTCCTTATGTCTTTTACACTGAATCATTCATCTCTACCTCAGAATGTCAAAACAAACTCGATGGAACAAATATCATGGGTTCCTATTTACCAACAGAAAGCAAGCAAAGAGAGAAAACGAGAAGAAACGAGACGAGAAACGAGAATTTTAGCGTCTGTTAGTCACGCTGATACGGGGTTTGGACGGTGGGTAGAAACTCGTCTTAAGATAAAGAGGCAATGTTACGCAACGAACATCAACAAACAGATTCAAATATACGAAAGCCAATCGCTGAAATCAGGCTAAAAGCCGCATTTCTAAAGGTACTGTTTACATCATTTGCCTAAGACCGCGTGCTAGATGAGGCGAAAATAAATCTGTTGTTTAGGATTGCCAGTCAGACGTTTACATAATTTACAGGCTATCATATTCAAAAATAATTACGTAAATAAAGTAACTGTCATCACTTTTTTGTTTAAAAGTGGAAATCTTCGAAACTAAAAGCGAACTCCTTATGTCAGCTGAGGAAGCAGAAGGGTGAAGGGAAGTGCTCTCTCGTTTTACTGTAGATGGCTGTAATGGCGCTATGTAATGAGCAGCGTTTCATCTCCTTCCACCATAACACCTCCTCCCCGATGCCAAACGTTATTAATATTTGCTTTTCATTTTGGCCACCGGGAAAGGAGCACGAGGGCGGACAAGAGCGTGTTCTGTCGTCGCTAATATCACCCGAGGGCAGGATATTACTGTTGAAATATTCACCTCCTACCATACACTCTATATAGTCTATGCCTCCTACGCACACACGCGCGCGCATTCACGTGCGCGCACGGGACGCGCTAGAAGTCCGTTATTGCTTGATTAACTTTTTTTTATTATTATTACAGTAACTTGATCTAACCAATAGGAACGTTTGGGCGTATGGCAGCCACACGCGCGCGCACACTCCACCTTGGGTAATTCCTGTGTCGTGTTGGCAACTTCATTTGTTTGTTTTTAGATCAGAAACGTACAAACACAGCTGATGTCTCCTTCCAGACGTTCTGCTAAAGTTTTGGATGTTTTCCTCGTCTCGTTTTGGAGCTTGTTTAGCGCCCTTAAATTTCCTTCCACTGCAAATGTAAAACAATTAGGTGAGCTACCACACATAGACGTACAGAAAGCAATTAGCAATTAGGATCCTTAAAAACGACAAAGAACACTTACACTTACAGATAAAAAAACAGTTCAAACACCTTTTAGGAGGGAGATTAAATAAAACTACAAGTGCTACCAGTCGTGGAAGCTCTATGGGTTTTAGCTTCCAGAGTCGCTGGCTGCAAACGCCCAGAGATGATCAGCTGTTTATGGAGTTTCTAAGATCTCGACAGGAATAGAAAGCGCGTTAGAGAAAACCTAGACCTGTTTAAATCACCAAACCAAAGACGACTATAAAAGCACTGACATAATACCATATCGCTTGTTCACACTGCAGCGCTGGACTGCATGTAATGTAACAACTTCTGGCACAACATGAAATTATAACACAAAATTACATTGTAACAAACTTTTTATTATATACTTCATTTAAATTTAGTTCTAGAAACAAAATGTCAATAACTAAATAAATGCATACACATTAACAATAACTATTTTAATAATAAATAAATAATATTAATTACAAAACTCCTATGAGAACATTTTTGAGTTTTTGCAGTATGTTTTTTTCCACCTTCTGTTATTACTTTGCCACTGCAGATTACAATAAACATTCTAAATTCACAAATACTACCAGAATCGTTCACATCTTTAAGAGATTCATTATTGCCAGAGTAGGAGGGGCACGAGAATAATAAAGAAAAGAGGCAGAAAGCATTTCATAGCATTCCTGAAATTTTCCGTGAGCAGAAACCATTCCCAATTTTCCCTTTGTTGTCGTAAATTAAAGCAAACTGTAACTTAGAAGGAAAGAGTGACGGAAAATGGTAGTGCAAATGAGGTGGAACTCGAATGGCTTCTAGAACTGATTCCGCGGAGTGAAGCTCTCCGGACTTCAAAGTGTATCGTTCGATTCCGCAGAAACGGTGTCAGAGTCTGCACTCAATTTCGGTAATAATTTACTCAGAGAATCTGGAAGCAATTTGTGATAGCATGGCCAACTCTTTCTAGTTTTTTCCTTTCTTCCTTTCCTTTTCTTTTCTCTGTTTTCTGGTTTCTTTTACACTCAGAGAAAGTTATTGTAACTACTGACCTTTCTCGAGTTTGATTGGCGTTTCCGAGCATTCGGAGGGCCACCTCTGCTCTAAAACGGAACTTTTCAATCGGAAACGTCCGTGCAGAACTAAGCATGAAGTTCTGTGTTCGAGGTCAGGCTCTGCTACTTAGTCAGCTATGGGTTTTTGTCTTTTTTCTAGAGCTAGATAGAGAGAAAATAACAGTCAGACAGATAGATAGATATCTAGATTGTATGACTTACAATAATTTAAAATGTAAAAAAAAACCCTTTTTTTTAAAGACTTTGAATTTTGTCAAGTACAGTGTCAAAATTCAAGGGGAACGGGAGACTACTCAAAAAACCTAACCAAGACCTTCCATACTGCTGAGTGAGTAACACCTTAAAATGCAGCCCTCCTTTGAGAAGATAGTACTTAAGCTCAGAGGATGAATTCGAATCACACTGCTGCCCCCTTGTGGTTAACATTGACATATACTCCCAAACATTCTCAACTACACTGGAGTTCAAAACCACACCTGATATAACCTTGCACTGAGAATAGCACTTAAGAAAATGTACTAATAAATAAAAATCACAATGTTTCAGACATACTGATTTGGAAGGCCTACAACTTTACTCCTGCTATTCTGACCACCGTGACAGCTGGAAAACAGTTGGCCTCAACAAGTACACAGCAACTCAGAAGAACAGTGCACCGGTGTTGTTCCAGAACAAGACAATTCCCAACCTACACCTCTAGTCCTGTCTACCTCCTCCTCTCATGTCCTCTGTGGACAGCCTGCCTTCAATTGCTCAGGTCATACAGAACAGAAAACTACAGGGTCCTGTACACGTACACACCTAAAGTCCTAAAAGATCCCCAGGGATGCTTCTTAGTTTCCAGACAAATCTGTAAAACAGGAGCTCACTTCCACCACCAGATAGGGTTCCTTGCACATGTACTGACATTTTTCGCAACTCTGGAACCTCAGTGCTCCTGGAACTCAAGCACTCTATACAGAATTATGCCCGATTCTGAGAACAGACCAGTGACAGTGCTGTGTAGGGCATGCTACGTAAGTAAATATCTAATAGTTCATGAAGGTTATGTTGCATATCAGTGAATCTATGTTGATTTTTTTTTTTTTTATTTTAACAAAAATACTTGTTTAAATAAAAATAAAAAAACATTGCAAATTGTATTTAATATTGTTTTTTTTTTTCTACTGCATAATCGTAAGCAGCCAGTGTTAATTTGCTGGTTTACATTTGTGTGTCATTTATTAAGGATCATAGCAGAGCAGCATAAACAAAGCAGCGCAGTTACAGATTTTTTAGACACAGATACACACACACACTCACTCACACATAGACACACACACACACACACACACACACACACACAGGTAAGTAACCTTTCTCATGCAGCTACTCAACCTCACCTTACAATAAGCCATGACTAACTCCAAAACGCATACAATCACACACACACACACACACACACACACTCTCTCTCTCTCTTTTTCTCTCTCTTCTCCCCTCCATCAGCTCCATCCCCCACAGCAATCAGGTAAGTCCCACATTAACTGGGAGGGGAAACGGGCCATTAATATTTCACTTGTTTCCAGCCCTGTTTGAGCTATACATCAATGCCTGGCTGCTCCTTTACCACCTATACATTACAACTATTTTCAAAATACTTCATTGTCAGCTCATGGCAGTCTCATTACTTATTAAGATAAGAGGAGAGATGCGACCGGCGGAGAGCAGAGGGAAGCTTGGCTTGCTTTAAAAGCTCTTTCTTTCGTCTTCTTTTTCATCTTCTTCTTCTCTCTCTCTTTTCATCTTCTTCATGTTTTGCTCCATAGGTCAACACTAAGAAAGTAAACTTAAAAAAAAAAAAGATATTCGGACTCTTTCAGTACATCCCTGGTAACTGAAATAACATCAAGGTACATTCAAATGAGACAATCAGATAAACCTTTTTAATACACTAGAAATGATTGCATGTTTACTCTTGTTCAGTAAAGAACATTACCCTGGCTTGGCTGTAGTGGACACAGTCCTGTCTTCAGTATCACACCTCTATATAATTAAAAGTACAAAAATGCTGAAAGGATGTTCACTGAGTGAGTGTTGGCTTTGTCACACCATCTGATTTAAATCTTTAATGGCCTATGCAGTCAGTGACCCAGTGTTGGCTTCTCTCATGTAGGCAAGTCCTGGCTATCAGAGACCAACATGCAGTACCAAAGGGTAGAAACATTCACTGTGTGCTCCTGCCACAAAGGGACTGGCATTACCATCATTACCATAACTACACCAGCGGGTTTCTCCTTTGTTTGGTTAAGGAGAAAAGAAGTCGTTGCCATCCATGAATGGCAAAGCCGATTTTCTTTCTTTTTTCCCTTTAACCAGGTCGAGGTATGATCGAGGAGCTGAAGAAAAACAACTGTTTTTTGTAGAATGCCTCTAAAGTCAGAACTGAGCTGTGTCTGTCTAACTGCAGACATGCTGTAATTTCTGAAACCACAAATCACAGAGTGAGAATAAGAGCAGCAGATGCACTACTTGTACACACGTATACACACACACACACACACACACACACACACACGGCCACTGAGAAGGTCACTGTGAGGTCAGGAAACTATCATGTCTGGCATCCATTTCCTGTGTCCCGTGTCACAAACTGCCCTAATAAAGCGTTTTCGTCTACAAGGCGAGGTCATCTGAGTGTGTGTGCTCTCTCTCTCCTTCACTGATTTTATCTAAGTAAGAATAAATGACTAACTACACCACACACTCACAGGGAAGTGTGTGTGTGTGTTTTTGGTCAAGAAAGTTCATCAGAGACTAAGACAAAGAAGTTCACTGCCGTTTAGACATGACAAATTAAAACAGACTAGTTCAGTGTGCCATTGGACCCTCAGCCATCCTGACACCAACATCAACCATAGTCATGTGACTAAAACGACACTAGACCAGTGTAACCCCTACATATCTACATGGATACTGACCCAATTCCCCCCAATGTTTAAATCTTATGGGACATATATGAGGAAAAGATGAAAATGTGTTTTTCACTTGGTCTTTGACTTTATGTTAAATCGCTGTTGTGCTCAACATACAAGTTCAGCTTTAGAGTTTCAAATGAAACTGCCTTTTTAAATCAGTCGCTCAGTGATAAATATATACATGCTTGTTTAAGACTAAGAGCAAGTCATCCATCTTCAAGTCGAGCTGCAGGAAAAGCACGACTGGTGAGTACGTCCAGAAAACCCTCAGCGGTGAGAGGTGCAAACGCAGTGGTAATCAGAAGGCCTTACCCAGCACACCCACCACGTCACTGGGCCGTAATGTCTCCAGCATGTCCCAGCTGGACATCCGAGCCTGTGTGTTTGATTACAGGGGGCATAGAGAGGCCTGGTACCCAGACACAGTGCATGCATTCCCGGGGTGCAGAGCGCAGACCACCCCCTCCTTTCCGCAGTTGTTTACTAAATAGTCAACACATGATGGAACTATTTAATCTCACTTGGGCTGCTCTGTTTTCATGCACGGTACATGGTTGGAATTGTTTACAGGGTGGCTCCCCCTGGTGGACAAGTCACGATTGATAATTAAACACCGACTTGACTATGGACGTGTCTATTGGGGTCAGGTGTGTTGAGACAGTCTCTTCATTGAGACTTGTTTGTTTCATATTAAAGTGATGGACACTGTCCAATGCATTTAAGCACATTATATTTTGTCAAAAGATGTAGGAATATTTTTAATGTTTCATGAAATAAATGAGTACGACAAAGGTTTGAGGTGTTTGGTTCTCACCACATTTTGTCAAACAAACATACTCAGCCCACCACCTGAAAACAAACGAACATACTTAGCTCACCAGCCGAAAACAAACCTGCTGTCGTACATTAAAAATGAAAGAAGGAACTCGCCACTGAGGAGTGCATTCTTCACAACGAAACACACACATGCACACCATCCTCTAATTAAAAGGCAGAACAGCAAGCACAGACACCCACAAAGGCAGGCATGCACACAAGCGCGCACACACACACACACACACATTCACACACACACACACACACACACACACACGCACCCACAGAGTAATATTATGATTTATAACTTATTTTATTATCTATAACTTATCTTATTTTTACCACTCTTCAACTGGGATCCTTTTCCTATAGTGAGGCGAGCTTTGGTCCCTATGACCAGCAGTGTCATGTACAGTGCAGCCCTCAGACACTCTCACACACATTACTCATATGCACCGCTATCTTCCATCCAAACACGAGCGATTTGTCAGAGCAGGCCAGGGGACAGGGCACCAAGCCTTCCAGGCAGGCCAGCACTCAGACGGATGGGGACGCAGACCTGTAGTCATATGTCACACCAGCCAGGGGAGTCTCTCCTGCTCACCCCCTGGGAACAAGCGTCCACACACTCCAGTTTAATCACAATGTCCAACGTTTACAAGAACTCGTCCCAAACCGAAAGAATTGATTGTGCAGGTGATGTTAAACTCAGCAGAACCTCAACTGCCACCTGTTAGGAGAAACAAGGGGAATCTCACTAATTCAAAAGGGCCATTTATTCAGCAGTTTGCACATATTAATGACAAAATAAACAGGTATCTGTCATAATAAGATCATGTCATTTAGAACATTTCAACCATGTACAAATTTTACAAATGTTTTTTCATTATATGTTAACCAGAGTCACAGTCAGAGAGCAGGGGAAGCAAACTGCCTGTAAGGGGCCTAAAGGGCTTAGTGGAAAGTCCTGGCTGCTGTGTGGCCTGTGTTTGCTCGTTTCTGTCTCTCATTTCATCTCCCTGCAGCAGCACTAAACAAACAGAGAACTGGCAGAGCTGAACACCACTGGACAGGCAGCACTGGCAGCCTGCCAACACATCTCACCTCTCATTCAGGTTACTTCTGCCTTTCTGTCTGCTTTTCTCTGCCCCTCTCTCACTGCACTCTTGGAGGGTTTGGAGAGCATCCTAAAACTCTTGTCCCCGTGCGCTACCGATACGAAACAGTTCATCACCAACTGCAAGAATCGAACTAATGCTGCCACCTAGAGGAGACGGAGAGAGAGAGAGAGAGAGAGAGAGAGAGAGAGAGAGAGAGAGAGAGAGAGAGAGAGAGAGAGAGAGAGA
>JAOYMR010000019.1:10295699-10338262 GCA_025802075.1 Tenebrosternarchus preto
ATATATGTCATACATAACAAATATACTGCATACTACTAAAGGGTGTAGTCTACATTAGTATACAGTATTCAATATACATACACACACACACACACACACACACACACACACACACACACACACACACTTTTGTTCCATTTGGTTTCTTATTAGAGTTGAAGAGTTACACATGAATTTTCCCCCCATGCTGAGCATCAATGATTTAAACAGCAGTTTAAATCATTCAACAGTAACAAATAAGTCCTTTACCTGGATATTGTAAGTATTGGAGCCTAATCTATTGTTAACTTGTTTCCAAAACCTCACAAACTCACATGAACTCAATGTAATATCATAGTATAGAGTACTAACAGTAATATCATAGTATGGAGTACTAACAGTACCTTATCGCTATATTTGCCTAGTATACAAACGTGCAGTTGTGCATCTCTATTGTTGGTGATACAGTCATTTTGCTTGTCACTGACATGTGCTGTTTCAGATACAAATGTGGTCATTAATAATTTTAATTGACCGAGCTTTAGTTATTCCCCTTTAAGCAGAAGCCAAATTCACAATAATTACGAGTACCGCAAAAATTCCCTGTGCACCTGTGTGGTGCTCAGGAAGATATTGTTATAGAAATGAACGCTGTTGTATCCTGACAGCTTGACTGATCTGTCTGGGCGAGAAAAATAAATGCAATTTCCCCACAAACAAGATTTTACTAATCAACAACTTTCATTTCCAGTTTCTCAAAGGTACAAATTGTGCTTAATGAAGCAAAGCAAAATCAATTACGCAGGTTCCACTTTGCATGCGAAGGGAAACTGAACACAAATTACATGATGCATATATAAACAGACATTACTCACAACCCGTTATTTTGCTCCATTTGCATTGCATTAGTATTGGAAACACTCAAATGGTCGGTCTCCATTTGCATTGCATTAGTATTGGAAACACTCAAATGGTCGGTCTCCATTTGCCACTCAAGTCTGGCCCATCAAAATGTAACTGGGCCAACTGGTCCTTACTGCAGCTGTTATGGGCAGGACTGCAGGACAGTAGAGCAGGACTCATCTACTCTGCTGTTTACATTAGACAGCAACACTGCAGAAGATGAGACGTCTGAGGAGGGATTGCCATTATGACGAGTCAGAAAGCTGTTTTTTTTTTTCTCGAGTTTAGATTGGCATGTAGATATTTCATGAACCAAATTATTATAGAACTAATGGGGGTCTAAATCTCCTCCCCCCCACACACACATACAACTCAGGTCATACAGGTACATTTATTTAACTGTAATTTATGAATTCAAAAACTAACCAACAAATAAATAAACAGTTTTAAAATCTTCATTTAAAAATATGAAAGCTTGAAATTCTGTTGGGGGTGGGGGGGGGAGTCAAGTATAACCTGCTGAACAGTAACTCAGAACTTAAATAGCAAACCCATGCCAATTCCACAAAGTAATGTAGTGTGGAATTTTGCAGTTTCTGAGCAGTGATGCACAAATCTAAATCTGGTGTCATGAATTATTGAAGCCTCCGTTATGCAGCTTTTCTTCAGAGCGTAATATCAGACATCGCGCTAGCTTAAGATCAAACACGGCGCTGGGTAACAAGGATGGGGTTTAAGTGCAAGGCGAGGTTCTGCCGATGAAGTTCGCCGTTTTCCCTGTGAACCTTTAACTCGAGTGTTCTTTCACGTTTGATGAGAAAGAAAAATGAACATGAAGAGACCGAGGGTGCAGGGGCAAAAAGCCTGAGACACAAAGAGCTTAGGCCCCTGGAGACGGCCAGGGTCGACCATGTCCATGGCAACCAGCTTTTGAGTGAATACAAAAGGGAACTGAAAGAACTCATAGGATGAGATTAGATGACAAGATGATGACGACGAGTGATTGGATTTTGCACTGCCAACTGTGAAAGAGGGAGAAAATAGAGTCTGTTGTCTTGTGGGGCCATCATGAAATACAATATGCACCACAGTCTTTATTGAGGCCAGTAGTTGTGGGCCCACACAAGAGATCCAGCCGTGTTTGGGCCTACAAGTCTCTTAACTCTTTACAATGGAGATTGCTTATATTAAAAACATAGCCAACAGGGGCAAACACTAACACTCTTTCAGACAAAACTGTTAGTCTGGCTGCCATCTGTGAATTCAGGATTAGTTCTCAACAGTGAACTTTACAGTTTCTCTTAAGAGGTGTTTAAATCACATACAGTGCTGTCAGTTAGCTAATGCTAATCAACATATATTAACTTGAGTTGCTGTTTTTGGTTACATGATTGTTTAAATATTTAGTACTATATATTTTAGTCATACTTGCATAAATCTCTGTGCTTCAGACTGATTTGCATTTCATTCAGTCTATTTTAAAGCACTTTTGCAGTTGGAGCAGCTGAGGTGACGCCATTGAATTGTGGTGGTGTCGAAGCAATTGCCAAACTTATAATGAGAATCAAGAGAAAGTGAAGTTTTTCTCTCTTTTTTTGCCTTTTTTTGCTGTCACGACAGATAAAACCCTGAAGCTTAGAGTTAACAGCTTCTTCTACGGAGAAAATCATTTTCCAATGTGCATAACATTTAAAACAGCTATAAATTAAAGGGGGAAAGGCAATAATTTATTTTCACCAGAAATCTCCTCCACTAGAATAAATGTGTCCATAAAATTCTGAGTGAAAAGTAGGTTGCTAAAATGCACTTAATTTGGCATGATAGATTGTGTGCATGCTTCAGTGACTGTAATTGAATCTGTGACCTATTTCTTCTGAAGAAAACTGTCTCTTGGGTTTTGTCACTATACATTTTAATGGAATTCAATAGACTGTCACAGAATTTGTACATTTACAACTAACTGTTAACATTTCTCTATTGCATTGGTAATTCAGCTAATTGATACTTATTCACTCATTATTCTCTAGTCTAATAGAAGTGTTTTTAAGTGTTTTTTTTTCCCAGGGAACATCATCTTTAAGACAAGGTAGGGTTTAAAACTGATGACCATGCATCATATCTATACATATCAAGTCCTTTTTCATCAGACAATGCATAAATCAAACCAGCCCTAAAAACTTGAAATAAATTAAAACCGAACGTTATCTGAGGTTTACATCCTCGCACTCTTAGTGAGAGTCTCATGCATCCTGGCCTGTTGTTTCAAAAGGAAATCCAATAATTTGGTCCGACTAAAGCTTTGTACTCAAGTGCTTTTGGGCATTTTTCCGAGTCGCTTCCACGGGCGACCTAAAGCAGAGCTGCACCAGGCTCGCCAATTTACCGCGGATGTTTCTCCATCCAGCAAAAACCAGCTCGACTCCCGTTACAAGCATCCCACAATCAGGAGCTTGGAAGCTCAGTGCGAGGATAAAGCTAAAAGAACGGGGAGCTGTATGAAAATAAATGCTCTGGCATTTCCTCCATGCTGTCAGCCGAAATACTTCCAGGAACAATGAAGGTTTATGCACCAGATGTTTTGCAGACATCCAAGTCCAACTAATATCACAAGCGAGTCTGTGCAAATACACAAGCAGGAGCAATATGTGAGATGGAAGTTTCGGTTGCTGCTCTGCAGGATGAGAATGTTCTGCCTGCATTTCAGAGATATTAAAGATGACAAAACAGTAGAGATCATCTATTAAACCACACTTCAGTCTGAAGTAGCCGAAAATGATGACAAATCCAGACCAATCAAGACCACACATGTGGGATTAATGTCTTATTTAATGACCTGTAAAACTATGCCTAATATTGAAGTCAGATGGCAAGTCCTAGGTTCTTTTAGTCAGTCTGAAGTGTCAAACACCCTGGCCTGGTTTGATTACAGGAAGGTCAGACTGACCCAGCAGAAATGCAACCAATCAAATGTCAGAATCAGGTTCATGACTGAGGGGCTGGACATACAATGGCGACCTTAGCAAACAGCAAATATCCTGATGGACACCAAGGCTGGATGACTGGAGAATGCATTCAGCCAAGAAGGAAAACCTCTTTTTACAAATGTTAAACAGACAAAAGCCACTCTGCAGGATGTAAAGTGTAATATTCCAGCATAACCTCAGAGGGTTTTACCACAAGACGAAAAACATCTGCTAAGTGTCCAGGACAGAACTGCCAGATTACAGTTTACATAAACAAACAGGCTATATTTAAAATAAAGTTTAAAAAGGTCTTATGAACAGGCAATTTGTCCTGTTTCAGTGCCAGAGTCACCTAAATAGAACAATGTGGAGGATGAACAACATGCTTAAACTAATAACATGCATATAGTTGTACTTCTTATTAATACTGAAAATGCTATTCAAACATTTGCAGTCTAGACTGGATAAAAATGATGAATCCTTGGATTTAGTTTTTAGGAGCAATCAATCTTGAACAATTGTTAGAAGAAATTTTAGTCTTTCTTGCAGTACTATTCATATTTCATTTCACTCATGAGGTCTCTGAGAAGGCCTTTTCAGGGCAAGCGTCTCGAATAGCATATAGCATCTCAGTTTAACTGAGGTCTGAACTTTGTATTGGCCAACCCAGAATGCAGTTTTCTGCTGAAGTCATTCTGCTGTTGTTTTGTTCCTGTGTTTTGGGTCGTTGGCTTGTTGCATGGATTCTTTTTAGACCCTCCATTCACGTTCTTTCCAGCTTCCGTGGACAGAATGTCTGCCACACAAACAACCACCATCCATCCAGTTTCAGCGGACAGGACACTGTATGGACATTGTCTGTTCAGTGATGTTTGTTTGTTTGTCTGGCTGTCAGGCTGGCTGGTAGGTCTGGTAGAACAGTGCTTTCCTCTGAGGTGTTCTTTGACGAACACTTCAGTATTTTATGTTAGACACAGGTACTTTGGCAAGTTTATTGTTGGAAGGTAAGATTTTGTTTTTTTTTAACCACCTCTGCAACACTTTTTCCAACACTGCATACTGTACTCTTACCATAAACCTTGAAAGCAATTTATTTCCTTTGTTTACAGTTAGGATTTTTTTAGCTGCAAAGCACCTCATAGAACTGGATTCTCTCTCTTTCGTTCTCATTCATTCATTCATTCCTTCATTCCCTCACTCACTCACTCACTCACTCACAGTTAGCAAATTCTCCACGAGGTGGTGCTAATGGAAAAAATACAACAGGGTACTATGTCACAGTGGAAATGACACTGTGTGTGCTTGTTAAGTAATGGTTCCCCAATCATTAACAAATGCTTTTGTAGTATTTTCCAGTATTAAACATCTTCTTCTGAAAATAAGAAGGTCTTCTGAGATTTTTATGCAAAATATGGCTCATATGAACATGTCTTTCTACAAAAGACCAGAGTTCCAAACCAAGGGTGATTTTGTACAGGATAGGGCACCTCAAACGCCTGTTGACTGGAAAACCTGAGTCCAATTTAGTTTTTAGTAAAGTCATTAAACCAGGGACTCACATACTTGTTAAAGCCTAGACTGTTGATATTTAAATGAGGTATTCAAATCACAGTCTTTGAGGTCTGATTTCTACAGTCTCCCTAACTTCGCCAAGAGAGAGATGACAAGTTCAACCACCATTTACATTTACATTACATTACAGTAAAATAAACAATTAAATTCACTACCAGTGATTAGAAAATCTAGGACCACATTTGAAATAAAGTTCTAGTTTCAAATATCCCTGGTTTAAATACACATTTTGCATTGACAAAAAGAAGTGCACCATTTTTTGTCAACAGTGCAAAAGTAATTAATGCAGATTGGTTACTTACACCTGTGTAGTTGTAACTGGATCTTTATCTATGATGTGAACATGAGCAGAGGCCTAATGAGGATTTGTGCACATTCAGACACGTCTTAACTGCTTGGATGCAACCAGATTTAATGCTGCTTCACCTTTAGCAGAACAGTGACCCCAAATATACTGCTAGAATAACTGAGAAATCACCACACTGAGTATGCACTGCAATAAGTATATACCACACTGAGTATGCACTGCAATAAGTATATACCACACTGAGCATGCGCTGAATTGAGTATGCACTGCATTGAGTATACACCACACTCACTGAAGACAGTGTCAGCTATAAAAAGCCAGTGAATCAAGCAGAAACTCAAAGTGGCTGCAATTACAGACCTGGAAGAGTGTCACCAGGGATGGGTGTGGTAATACCTGCCTATCACAGTCTTCTGTCATCTGTTGCAAAGGCTTTGAGAACAAGTATGCTATTAACATAAGTGTGTTTAAAGCGAAAGGTTACTTGTGATTAATTTTGGGCCTTTAAAATGGAGTCTTTATATAAAATATTTAATATCTGCAATACTAGGGTTCAGAGCCAAAACAAAACAAAATATGGCTTCTTGTCCAAATTCTTAGACACTGAACACAAGTAATGTCAGAATTTCCAGCCGATTATATGCTTTTGCAAAAATCGTCATGATGTATAAAAATACCGTCATGGATTCACACTTGTTTAGAAGCTGGCAAGTTGCTCAGAAAGGCAGTCAGTGGTGATGTGTGTACAAAAGCCAGTAACATCCCTGTAATGGACCCGCTCCATACTTGCTGATAACCACAAGTGTGTTGAAAATACAGCACATATTTGAGGTCCTAGCATTCCTGGATTAGCAAAGGCTCCCTTTGTTCCTAGACTTTGCCATCCATTTGACATGCTAGTTTTTCCTTGAATTTGACTATGTTAAAGATTTCTTTTCATAAGCTTTGCATGTTTTTGTAATTATATAAGTTTCAGTTGAACCATGCATGACATAAGGTAATGTGACAATACGTAATACACCAGTAACGATGTTCATAGATCACTCAGTTGACTGACAAGCAATTTTGGATATCAAATGACATACTAATGTGGAAAACTAATGCATGTTTCATGAAACTACACACGTATCACAAGCCTCATTTTCTGGAGTAAAAGTAATCAACAGCGTTATCATTCCTAGAGTAAATTCTCAACAGAGTAAATACTGTGTACCAGTGCACAAAGCAAGGTCCATAAAGACATGGATGGCAGAGTCTGGTGTGGATGAACTTGTCAACTTGACTGGCCTGCGCAGAGTCCTGACCTCAACCCGATAGAACAACCCTTTGGGATGAATTAGAGCGGATACTGAGAGCCAGTGTAACGACCAGTATTCGGTCTCTGAAGCAGTCAGACACAGGGGCTTGCACTGCTTATTCTGAAACAGATTTTAAGATGCGTTTATCTCTTCTTGCACAATTAAGACGGCTGTAGACTTCACAAACTGAGGTAATAAAAATATAAGAAATGTATAAATTCAATCAAACTTTGCCGACGAGGGCATGTTAGCCATCCAACACGTGCGTCGACAATATAGCAAAGTTAACTTTTAGTTTTCTTAATCAAAACTATCCACTAAAAAGACACAATATGTTTGTAAAATGTATTAGAAAAGTATGATAGTATGACTAGGCTGATGTCAAATTAGCCTAGTTAATGTACGATAAAAAATAACATAAAATTCTTTTCTTGTTCTTTCATGATGGTGAATAGAGCGAACAGGGCATGTCAGTTATACTCATTTCTAATTTCACTTGCATAATACAAAGGAAAAGAGAAACAAAAGTTGACTAATTACATTAGATTTGTCCTGGGCTAAGAATGAAATCAGTAAACCACTCCAACATCAACAGGAAGCTTCAGATGGTCCTGCTTTTACTCCTGCAGTATTACAGCACATTCTGCCGTACATAGAATCATCCTTAACATATGAATCAAGGACCAGGAGAGGAGCATCGAAGTCCTCAGTACTTATCACCGGTGCTGTCTAAATACATATTCATATTAATTTGCTGAACTAATGACATAAATGCAGGCAAAATCAGTGGTGCTCTAATTTAAGTGTGAAAAATGCATGAAGTAATTACAGATTGTTTTAGTGACTAAAGTGGGTCCTCTGCTCAGTCAATTAAGTCAGAATGAGAATGTTTCCCCCTGCTCCACTAACACAACGCACAGTTTATCATCAAGAGTTCAACTGCCTTGCTCTCCATGGCTGTGTTATCCATATCAGACTAATGAGTTCCTCGACGTTTCTCTTCTAATTAATGTTTCTAATTCCCTTTAATTAATTGTACCCAAAGCCTTCTCCATCTGCTAAGTTGTGTGAAAAGTAGAAAATTGGGTCAGCGTTGAAGGACCTCAGTGGTATGGATATACTCCTCCTCTCTCAGTTGCGCACAAGGAAAGCACATTGTAAAAGTTCATGTTGTGATGCATTATGCATACAAATAAAGCTTTTCAATACTGACAATGCAGGCATTGAATGGAGACCGAGATGAAATCTGTTTTTCTGCAAGACATGCCAGAACAACAGGGAACATTCTATGTTTCTAGAATATTCTGTGTCTCCAGAAAGTAAGTTATCTATGGCAAGTAATTAATGCCTGGGTAATGTTCTGCTGGAAATGCCTTGTGGCATTCATGAGGTTGTTACTTTGACAAGTACCACCTGCCTAAACATTTTCATAGACCAAGAACACCACTTCATGGTAACAGTATTCCCTAATGACAGTGGTCTCTTTCAGCAGGAAAATGCATCCTGACACACTGCAGAATTGTTCAGGAATGGTTTGAGGAACATGACAAAGAGTTCAAGCTGTTGACTGGGCCTCCAGATTCTCTACATCTCAGTGCCATTGAGCATCTGCGGGATGTGCTGGAAAAACACGTCTGATCCATGGAGGCCCCAGCCCACAAATTACAGGACTTAAAGCATCTGCTTCTAAAACCTTGGTGCTAGATACCACAGCACAAAGGACTTCTAGAGTCTGTGCTTTGATAGGTCAGAACTGCTTTTGTGACAGAAGGGGGACCGATACAATATTAGGCAGAGGTTTTTAATGTTCTGGCTGATCAGTGTGTATAAATATATATTAGGAAATGATTACAGAAATACCATATGAATCCCATAAATCTAACCCCGAAAAGCCTTTAATCTCTAAAAACCTCCAAGGCAACAGTTTGGAACCTTGTCTTAAGTGATTACATGCTAACACACATGGAATTAATAATACAGTATTTCTTTTTTTTTTGAAGCATATTTATGTAAAAGTGATTTCACAGAGGACAAAGGAAATTCACCAAGCCATTTATTTCTTTTCTCTCAGAATCAGGACCCCAGGGAAACATGGGAGTGAAGGTCGCCCAGAAAATCCAATCACATTTTCCTCAGATGTATTACTATTCTGCAGGCATTATTTATTACATTAGAAAAGATCAGCTTTTTTTTTCTTTTCTTAACCTGTAATCACATACAAAATAAACTTCTCCTTTAACTGACATGGGCAGCATGATTTCAAATTGCAAGCTGCCTCGAGAACCTGCTGAGAACCTGATTGACTGAAATGACTACAACTTTTTTGATCTGCAGCTGATTCAATGCCTTTTGATGTAATTTCCTATGCAGTGTAAAACAGAGGATGGGGAGACCGAATTGAAAGAATATGCCTGCTGGAATCAAACTGGACAGCGTACACTATGCATTTACTTTCACTCCTCCTCGTCTAGCTCTCACCCAGCCCTGAGGCTGATACTGAATATAATCTTCCACTTGACAAATGCTATGCAAGGAAATTACTGTCCTCATCTTAATAAATAACTCTGAGCCACAGTGTAAAATGGCGTTCATGTCATCCCTCCTGCAACAAGCTGATTGTAGCAATAATTACTATCAAGGAAAGGTAACCAAGCAGACTGTTGCTAAGGAATGATCTGTGTCTCCTTTGATGCGGGCTACAGGGATTGGCCGGGGGCATTGTGAGGGTGGGGCCTGTCTATCCTGCTCTGTCCTGTCCTGTCCCTTATCTGTATTGCACCTGCCTATTCAGCTCTATATGTTTTACCCAAGCAACAAAGAAAGGCTAGGGTTATATTGAATCAAGTGTGCTTTCTGTAAGGATGCTGCAAAGACATCCAAGAGAGCTGAAAAGGAGACTGCAGCCCAGGAACTTTGATCCAGCCCTGGGTCTTCTGTGTGATAGAAACCCATGCCTTCTCATCTGCCCAGCATCAAACGTCATCACCTACACCAAAAATGGCAAACCAAGGCCCTTGTTGTCAAGGCTTGTCCTGCGTACTTTTTCTGCATGAGTGGATGTGAAGTGGAACACATACAGGGGACTTTGTTGTAATCCATGTCCCTGCTAGAGAACTGAAGTCACTGACTGTTCTGCTGCTTTCAAAGTGTCCGATTGTTTGACTCCAAGCTGCCTGTAAAGGGTAAAAGGCTAATGCTGATCTCCATGTGGGTCGACAACATAATGTGAAACAAATCACTCAGAACGTGGCGTAATGGCAGACTTGTAGGTGATATCCATTTCTGTGCTTGGATTTAAGTACCTATGGTGGTCATAGAAAAGTTCTGTTACGCCGTGTTATTATGCCAAGTGGCCCAAAGTACAAAGCAAAAACATTTCGCCGCAAGGTGTCCATCAAACCTAGAATCAACATTCTAAACTGCACAAAACAACTTGTGTGCATGTGTGTATGTGTGTGTGATATTTAAGTAAAGCGGAGGAATCAGATACAAAGCCAGCAAAGTGCTCATGAAGCTGTCTGTTAAACAGTTCCCAGGTGTACTTTGATACACGTCTATGATCAGGCTACATCAGCCTCTCATGAACTGGTCCTGCGCACACCTCACTGCACAGAAGCAGCGAGTGCTGGGAGTTGCCTCAATAAATAAGCGTGTTTGTCTAAAACAAACCAATTGTTTGAACACAGTGGGATTAACTGCAACATTTACTCTACCCTTTTAAGCAATACTGGTCCTCTGAGGAGGAAAAACCAAACAGAACTGCATGTACCAGAAAATCCAATATAACAGATTCACTGGTAATCACAGTCCCCCTTTGGATGATGAGCCAAAAGTATGTGAACGATCCTGATTCTGAGACAACGCTGTGAGATTCCTGTTCACTTTACAACATACAGAGTAAAGGCTTAAACCTACAACATATAACTATAGACTTCATATAGTTATAACAGCTATATTTATAACCAGTGATTTATGCACATTACAGCAACGTCTCATAACTAAGAACTGTGGGAGTTTAATAAATGCCATTGGTGCACATCAAATTATACTGGGGTAACCCTAAACCATGTTGTTCTCATGCCTGAAAACAAATGTGTTCTTGATTCTTGTTTTCTTTTTTCTCCTACCTCTCCCCCCCCCCTCTCTCTCTCCGTCTCCCTTTTTCCTTCTTTCTTTCTTTCTCTCTCTCTCTCTCTCTGCTACCTGCCAAGGCTGTTCCAATTAAATTCAGCTCAGTGGTAAATACAGGCACTCACTTTATACTTCAGCTACAAAGCTGGGAACATCTCACAATGTCAGTGTCAGGGTACTCTAAGGAAAGTGGCTCAGTCAACCAGGATACACCAGCAATGAGATCACCATTTTAAATAAAACCCATAATCCTTATCAAGAGGCACATGCTACGTTATTCAAACTAATACAAATTGTGTGCATATAACATCATTTGCATAGGTTAATTAAAAGCGGTGTCCTACTTTCAGATTCCATTGATTGCTACTATATGAATTCTAATGAAGATGCAATTAATTTAAATTCAGATAATAATGCTGTGGGGCTTCCCAGGAAATGTTCTCCCTTAAGCCTTTGTGTAAAATACTGCAATCTAATTACACCAAGACGTCCAAGAAGAAAATGGCTTTTACTCTGAACTCCAAACACATAAGACCAGAGTTCATTCGAAATGCCGGTGACTGTACCAGCGTAGGCGATTTTCCCATGAAATATAAGCTATCCGTAAAATTAACGTGTTAGTATGAAATAAAACAAATAAAGAGGTCATGCTGACATAAAAGAAAGAAAGAAATTTCTGGTTCTAACTTGGTCATGTTTTAGTGATTCATGTTTGATGGGATGATGGGATTCATCACCTGTCCAGTGGTAACTATGGTATCCAGTACTTCACTCTCCATGCTGAAATAGCCTGGCAGACTGAAGCTGTATTTTGTATACAGTAATTAGTAACGGGAAATGCTAATTATTCAAACATTTACAAACAGCAAGGCTGCATAGCAAAAAATTATGATTTTGCGTATTTTTATCAGTGAAATTGTGCTTCGTGACACTGAAATGACAAATACCTTAATGATAAATACCACATGTGAGGAATTTCTCTTCTCTTCATATGATATTAGACTGGATTACAAAGAGGAACAGAAGATCTTAGGTAACCTGAACAGTCTAAAAAGAAGCAATTTCCAGAAGGCTGATTGTAGATTTAAGGTGCAGGGATGTTAAGTGTAGCTGGTATTTTAGACAGAGTGGACACTCTTCAGAATACATGATCCCACTCAGCCCATTTAAACTGCATCTATAATGCGCTCCTGCTGTGACTATTGTGTATTAAGTCTTTCAGTAATTATAATGGAACAGCTGCTCCACACAGCTGCCTGTGTGAAACTCTGCTCTGAACTCATATTCACATATTAAACCTGAATGACTTCCATCACTAAATCAAGGTACAGATGCATGCACTCATGTACACGTATCACACACACACACACACACACACACACACACACACACACACCACACGTATTCATGCACTTGTGTACACGTATCACACACCCACACATACACACAATTGTACATGCATTCATGTACACAAATCTCTCTCTCACACACACACACATAATTGTACATGCACTCATGTACACGTATCACACACACACCTGCACACACATACATCACACGTGTACATTCACTCATACACACACATGTACATGTACTCATACACACGTGTACATGCATTCATGTACACACACACACAATCACACATGTACATGCACACATACACACACCACACATGTACATGCACTTGTACACATATCACACAAACACACACACATAACACATATACATGCACTCATGCATGCACACACACACACACACACACACACACACACATGTGCATGCACTCACGCATCATCAAAATTGGAGGCTTTTGCTCATAAAGTACACAAAACAAGACACAATTCACATTTAAACTCGAGCAAAATGATCATATCACATTGCACACTTATTGTTAGAAAATAGACTTCCACACGTAAACAACCCAAATGTCAATGAATGTTAAACAAAATCAAAGACATCATGACAATAAATTAGTGAGAAGCAAACTCATATGTCAAAGAACTCGGTTAACCAAACTTCCAGCAGTAAAAACTGGAGAATTTACTGTTGCATTTGACCATTATCTAAACAACAGCGTTGTCCTAACAACAGTATGACAGGAGCTGAATATCTCTAAGAAAACAATATATGGAACACGCCCACCGAAAAAACCCACTGCAAGAATATTGTTTTTTGTTGTTGTGTTTTGTTGGTTTACTTGTTTTAAATGATTAAATTCACATTTCTGAAGATCATGTGGCTTAGAGCTCATTAGCAGGAAACTGAAAGTTTAAAAAGCACTTACAAGAGCAAGTCAATTCATGCAATATGAGACTATCTTTACTGTAAGACAGGACCTAGGTTTCAAAAAAGGTTTCTGGTTTTCTCCATTTCAAGAATTTTTTTTTTATTTCAGTATTTCATTTATAATTCATATTCAGGTCTTCTACGTGGCTTATGCAGTATTCTTGTAAATAAAATGCAGTGAATTTATTCAGATAACTTCCTGTCTGATGTCATGACTTATAGCTGACTATTTATTTGTTTGAATATACTAAAAACATGAACTTACTAACATAATTGATCTTGGTGCTAGGGTATTCATGTTTAGGTAGGGATCTCTCCAATCAGTGGATCTGCAGGGTGATCTAAACATGATCCATGCTGGCAGTCAGTAATAAGCACCAATCAGATTTCAAATATCTGGCTGTCAGAGATAAATGTATCATCAGACACTAAAATTGTCTTGCATAAATATTGGAATGTGCGATAGGAAAACTATGCGCATGCAATACTGAGATGTTTGTTTATTTGTTTTTGTCTGTCAGCAATCATTAAAAGTTTACTTGCTTCAGTTACTGAGGTCAACTGATAGCAAACACACATTAAGAGAAGAACAACAGATCAATCATTTATAAGTAAATATGACACTATTTATGTGATAAGTACAACAGAGATTTGGTTTAAAAATATACCACTGAATCTATAGTGCTGAATCTAAGATACTTCTTGATATCTCTCTCTCTCTCTCTCTCTCTCTCTCTCTCTCTCTCTCTCTCTCTCTCACTCACACGCACACACACACACGCACACACACAGTCCATAATTTATTCAGAACACACATAATTTAACTTTGGTCATGATGTTTTATCTTGAAGTCTTTCATCTGGTCCATTTCAGTGGATGGGACATTTTAGCGCACTCTTTGGTGTGAAACAGCAGAGCACTAGTGAGAATGAACTCTTGATATGCTGAAATGCAAATAGCACGTTTCATCATTCTGATGGTGGGGGGGGGATGATGACTCTTACTCCATCCTGCTCTTTCTGGTTTCTGCACCTTCATCCATTCGAGCCGTTAAACGCGGTTGCTCTCTCTCCGTTGTCTCTCTCTCCGTTGTCTCTCTCTCCGTTGTCTCTCTCTCCATCTCTTTCCTTTTTCATGAACACAGCAAGTGTGCAAGTGCCTTTTTTTTCTGCATGACAGTTTGATATACTCTAAAATTCATGACCTCATCAAAATGTAGAAATTGATTTAACCTGCAGTCTCCCAAAGCTGCCGACTCTATTCCGATCCCACTCTGATGGGAATGCAACGATGTGCTAGATTTTTATGCCAGACAGTGGTGGTTGAGACCCAGCTGCAGTTAATGGTGTTTATCATAAAAATAGAAAATGCAATATAGTTTATTATTGCAATAACATATTTTGCAGGATACAATATATACTAAATTAAAATCAATAACATAAAATTTGAACAAATAAGAAACACAAAATAATTAACATGTCAATTATTTTTGAAGGTCTATAAATTTTATATTGTTCTGTCATAGGTGGGTGACGTGAATTAATTGTCTACTAGTATTGCAATTCTATAGTGCTTATTATAGGGTGCTGTAAAAACAATAGGTTATTCTGCAAAGCAGGAGTGAAAAATAAAGAGTCTTCCCTAAAGAGCAGTGGTGAAAACAATAGCCTCTGTATCAGGGTGCAGATAAATAAATTAAAAAGTTCTCAGCCATCCACAGCTGGAACATAAAGAAAAGGCACATGAATATAATATTTCAGCAGAGCCACTAGCAGCAATCAAAATGTGCAGGACTTCGGCAAATCAGGTGACCCTGTGCCCCTGGGTCAAAAATGCAGAAGACAAATAAAACATTCATAAACATGGTAAATCTATACTACTGAAATCTGGTTTTATAAACTGGCTGTCCGAGTTCAGCGTCAAATTCCTAACTGGAATAAACCTTGTCCAAACTGAAAAAAAAACCTGGTCCAAACTGGAATAAACCTGGTCCAAACTGGAATAAACCTGGTCCAAACTGGAAAAAAAACGTATCCAGTAGTGATCACTCTTTCCTCAACCTGGTCACGTCTAAGACTTTGACAATGGGAATTGTGAATGAAAAGCTACTGAGATGTATACTATCACTGCCTGTGATACATCACATCCATGAGTAAATGTTATGGAGGGTGCCACATTTGACCCAGCTGGGACCTCCTCCCTTCTGTATTCTGTTCACAGTTAACAGAAATCCCACAAGCGTCCATGGAATTCTTGCCTTTTCCAGTGTTATATGGTTAAATGTTGCCAAAAAGACCAGGCCAGCCATTCCCATTTAGGTCAATTACCAAATATATACAGGATTATCCTGACTAAAGGAAATCATGCTAATATGCTTCCAAAATGAGAGCTCTAGATGGGATACTCAAGGGGCCCTCATTAATGTGCAATTCAGCTGGGTCAGCCAGAACAAACCCTGGAACAAACCCCAGTCCAAGGGCAAAGGCAGGCATTACTAGTGGACCAGGTCAGGCATGCACACAAGCCTGTCTCTGTGTTCTGTATATGTTGATCTCAGAGGGGAGAAGGTGATACTGCGGTGAAAGAATGGCAAGCCTGAGCACAGGATATCTGTGGTTGTGGCTTATGGTAGCTGGCTTCAACAATACAGCAATGGCAACAAAGGCTTGGGTTACTCTGGAGACAGTTACTCTGGAATGGGTCACTCTGGAGACAATCACTCTGGAATGGGTTACTCTGCTTCAAACATATAAAGCTGAAGATGATGCACACAGAGTATATGGAGAATTTAGTTAATCACATACAAAAACAACAATAGGAAACAGGCAATAATAATAATAATAATAATAATAATAATAATAATAATAATAATCTTAGCTTAAGAGAATCCTTTCGAGCTGTATGTAGCCTCATTTTTCAAGGACATTTGCAGTGTTTACAGAGAGAACACATGGTAAACAATCTGCCCTGAAATACTCTCATCTGTTTCCTTTACTTTTACAAACAAAAAACAAAGTTTAGAAGTAAACTGGAATCTTGTTATGACCATGTTGGTTACATTCTGTCTTCATGACACATCAAAATGTATGTCTTATAAGGGGAAAACATTTAGTGTAAACTCTTTTGTTTGTTTTATTTAATCCTTTTCAGTTTATAGTATTTAGATATCTTATGACCTAGTTTCACCAGCTACAATTTGGACTAAATTAATTCGCTCTAGGCATAGCAAGGGAAAGTGCTGGCTCTGGCCAATGAGAACAGTCCTGTTTTATCCTGCAAAAGTAGCTGCAGTTGCCATGACAATTTGTCAAAATATTGGGGGACAGTTCTTGAGTGTGAACAGAGATGAGTGAGAGAAATAAACCTCCACACTGATAGTTACATTGTTGCTTCATTGCACATTTCCACAAAGAAATACACATAGGGTTTGCAAAAGATTAGGTTAGACATTTAACAAATATCACCAAGGAGTCCTGAATAGCAGTTGTTCTTGCAACAACATAAAATAAGTTAAATGTAATTATTATTCTTAATACTTTTTTAAATTACCCCAAAACATTGTACCTAAGTGAAAAGTCATTAATAACAGCAGAGAAAGAAAGCCATGAAAATCCATGTAAAATCTGCTAATAACAGTCTATTTAAATAAGGTATTCATCTATTTAAATAAGGTATTCATCTGCAGAAGAGGTGCTACCTTGGAACATGCTAAAAGAATACTTTATTCAGCTTATTAATTTCACATTAAATGGATTGCTGTTACATTCTACTTAAAATTACTCTGCATCCCTCTAAGAAACAACAGATAACCTTGGGTGCTTAATTATTTTCATGTTTTGTACATTTGAGACTTTTGTGCAATACATTTTTTAGTCCACTCTATATCCTATTTTTCCTTTCACCAACTAAAAATGAATTGTGCATTTTATATCATTTATTAATTATATATATTTTTTGTTATATAAATGAATAATATTACAGTATTTACTATTACAGTTCGAATTAGAACCAGACATAGTTAACACATCTGGTTACTGGGTACTGATAGTGTTTAAATGTTTATAATGTTTTTTTTTTTTTCTGCTAGTTTTCTTTTCAAAAATAAACTCAGTGGATGTGTGGCTGCATAAAAAATGGGCAGTGAAATTTTAACAGAACATTGAATTAGAAAAGCACTTTTGCTAACTGCTTCCACCGATGTACAATAATACCTGTTCTGTGAAGGTTAAGTCCCCGGATCAAACCTGTAATTATGCACTACCTGTCTTTATCTCCTCCATTCAAAACCAACCCTGCTCATTGAACAGATGTTTGTATTTTTAAAAGCAGCTGTCAGAATTGAGCCTGATCTCTAGCCAACTCTCTCTCTCTCTCTCTTAATCTCTCTTGTTAAGATGCACACACACACACACACACACAATTGAGAAATAGTTTGGCTAGTCAAGTGAAAAATACATCTGTCATAACATACTCCTGAAGTCATACCTAAAATGTATCGATAAGGTGCTTGTAAATATTTGTACACATTTTCTTTCCCCTCTGATGCTCTGGAAATGAGGAGAACTTTTTCACATTTGCTCTCAGCTGCAGATTCCGGGCATGGGGTCGTCTTTTGTGCTCTGTCTGGGAGCATTTTTAACGGCCATCCTTCACCCAGCCCTATCTAAAGCTCTCTGTCAGCTCCAGGGCCCCCATAGCACATCAGCTCACAGTAATAGCAGTTATCAGGGGCTGGTCTCTTCAAGTGAGAGACACAACAAGACACACTTCATCCATCTCACTTACTCTCACCACTTTCACTGACGTTTGATAGTACAATTGCAGTCTTTAATTGCAAGTCTTTTTTGATTTCAGGGTGAGGGGGGTGTTTGAAAACAGAACAGTTCTGATAGTTAATATGCCACTGACATAAAAGAGACCAACCTCTCTGGTGTCTTTACTGACTGATGAAGACCCTTCTCTGAAGAGTTCATCTAGTTTTATTTTACCATGAATGGTCATCTTTCAAAGAAAAAGATTCAAACAGGCAAACCTGAATAATTACAGAGTTTGGAGGACACAAATACAGAACAAGAACATATGTTTTGCTCTTCACAGTTAATTTTTTTTTGTGTGTGTGTGTCAGTAAATTAATTGCTGATGTGAGCATAGTAACTTAGAGACAATAAAGATGTATATTTCAAAAAAACAATCAATTTGGTTGCTCAGTAAATTTTATGGAATACAATTGTACATATCACATCGTGTAAAAGAAACTGGCAAACCACAAAATCGATGTGAATGCAAAACCTTTAATCAGAACATTAACTCAGGACTGCAAATCATCATGATACCACATCTAAGATTCACCCGCACAACAGAATGTGATGTCATCCTGAGCTGATCTCTCAAACCCAGCCCAAGTTTCCGCCGCGTGCAGGCCAGAGCGTCCCAGACCAAACGTCTCCCTCGGGAACCTGCCACACCCGAGAGGCTCAAGTTCAAGCATAACAAAGAGCGGAGACGCACGCCACCTGCCGTGTCCACGGCAACAGCCAGCCATGGTGTTTAGGGGACACGCAGGCAACCAACCAACAGATCTGCCATGGGAAGCTATGTGATGTGAGGCCCTGACGCCGGCAGAGCTGATCTCTCCTTCGATAAATAATGCAAGGTCAGTCGGAGAGTCACAGCCATGTTAAAAGGACCAGGAGATGGCCGCTTTTGTGGCCGATGAAAGGACTTTAGATCAGTTAAATGCTGGGCTTGGGTGGTGAAAGTGTTCCAGGCACAGGTCAAGAATGTAGTGTCATAATTTCCACAACAAACAGTAAGCAACATGGAAGTTTCCATCCGCCAATACCTGGCGCATTTCTTAAGCACTTTGCTTAGGAGTACTGGAGTTATCTAGCAAATAAACAAAGAGATAAATAAACAAGATAACTAATTAAAATCACAGGAGAACATGTGTTTGGACCAGTGTGTTGTCCACTACATCAGTTCTGATTTGTCTTGCAACTTCACTGAATTAGAACAAGACAGGGAGAGTGATGACCAACTGCTATCTGCTATTCTCAGAACACATGGTGGATTAGTCATTGATGAGCTCCAGCTTAACCATTTTCTGTGGCCCTGGCCTGCCAAACCATCCAATTCCCTGAACAATAAAACATTTTCTAATAAGCTCATGGCCAAATGAGCAAGGACAATAATTATAATAATGAATCATTACAACATTACATCCATTACATCATTATGAGGACAATAATTAATCACTTTACTATGAATTTTTCAAAGCAAGTCTCCCTGGGTAGAACACATGCAGCCTGGGTTATAGCAGAGGTTAGATCATTTCCTTTCATTAATGGCCTGCATGCCAGACTTTCTAAGCAGTAATTTCTAGACTGCTGTTTTTTACATTGTTTTTGTATGTTTTGAATGAGTAGGCGTCCTCAGTAGCAGTCTCATTTTCCCATTTTGACTTGTGGATCAAAATACTTTTTTTTCTTCTGTAGTGCCCCCCTGGAGAACATCACCAGATAATAAAAAAGCCTTCAGTATATTTTGATTGCACTCTGGGTGTGAAAACACCATTTCCAATCTCCACAGCTGAAGAAGACGAAGATCTCATATTAGGATCTGCCGCGCTGAAGTTAAATTAACCGTGCAAGCCAGCAAGGTGAAGGGATTTCGAGTGTATCATCACACTTACGGTGCCATGCTCATAAAGCTCGTATGTCAGAGGCAATGCATGACATTCAAAACTGTTTAGACTCCTCTCAGCAGATCTTATTCTCTGCAGACGTGCTTCGCTAGAGCACTGCCTGCCTGGTCGTTCGGAACAGGCCACTCCATTTCTCTCCTGCTCATTGGCCGGTCCAGTCACTACATATAGAGGCTTTACATAAGCAAAGCTGCTATTCTGGGAGCTGCTGACAGCAGACAGGATCCTAAATATCAGAGCTCTGTTCACTCAGCATTTGCAGCAGCTGAGAGGGAGATTAATGGAGGTTATACAGCTACGGCAGCAGATTCAAATGTGCCGTTGTGAAATTGCCCGGGCTAAAATAGTCAGCTGTCACATATAAGATGCTAACCTGGCTCTTCAAGCGGGGAAACAGAACTTTATATAGAGGGACAAAACATGTCAACAGTCAGCAAATTGGTAAAGAGCTGAGAGAACCTTCTTCTCAAGAGCCAAAGGTGCAAAATTCAGCTGCTTTGATGAGCTTATCGTTATTAGAATCAGGATGTCAAAGTCAAAACTGTAATATTTTTGTTGTGTACTCATACTGTTCAGATTAAATATGAAAAAATGAATGTTTAACATTTGCCCCATGGTATTATTGCACTTTTTTAACGTTTTTTTTTTTCCAGTTTGGAAATGTAATACTCTGTGTTCTACTGTGGTTCTTTAGATGAGCACAGATACTGGGTGAAAAATGTCAGCAAATCAAAGTAAAGCTTTGAATGCACATGTGTTAAGCATATTACCATTAATACTGTTCTGTTTAGAACTGGAGCTTATGGGGGTGGGAGGGTATATTAAAATAAACCATTTGTCGTGGAATTGAATATAGAGCAGAGGATGTTGTTAAGTTGTTAAAATGCAAGCAGCATCCTAGATATCATAAAAGCAACCCAGCAGCACACACGCGTGAACACATCCACACACACACACACACACACACACACACTCACACAGACACTCACACAGACACTCACACAGACACTCACACAGACACTCACACACTTCTGTTCCTAAAAGCTAAATTGGGGGGGAGGGCATTGCAGAATAAAGAAGGTATCTGTTCTTCTCTGGGTCATTCGTGCCCTGTTTAAACAGACTGGAATATGAGCTGGGAGGACAAACATCAGCGCTCCAGAACACTACAGTCTCACTGTCATGTCGAAATGCCATGGGAAGAGGAAATGGATCCAGTATAAAACAACACCCTCAAGAGCCAAATTCAAGGTCCTGAATGGAAGTGTTAATGTCTGACAAGTTGCTTAAGATATTGCCGTTTGGTCGATGAAGGTCACACTGGTGAATAAAATGGAAATACACATTCTGGAACAAGGAGGTAGTTGTAAAACAGAGAGAAAGGTGTGAAAACCCATTCCAAGCAGTGTAATGTGTACGTGGTTACATTCAGCTTCAGAGCAAGGTCATCTGGCTTGGCTCTGAAAATGATATGCTGAAGGAAATTTATTTACTAAACTTACCAAGGGAAAATGTGCAATGAAGATCAGAGAAGGCAAAAAGGCTTTAAGTTTAACCCCAAGAGATGAAATATTCATCTTTTCATTGTTAATTTGACCCCAAAGAGGGTGCAGCAAAGAATGTTATTACATCAAAGAGGATGTAATCACTCATAAAGAATTCCACACTTCAGTACTAGGAAACTCAGTTGTAATAAATCCAGTAATAATCCTTAATGAACATATCATAGCCTATAGCACAAATTCAGCACTCCACTGTGTAATCCTTCATAGTTACTGTATTTCATTAGAAAAAATGAGTGGTGAACGTTTTTCTGGAATAGACAGAATAGTTTTCTTCTCTTCTTCAGCTGCCCTCATCAACCCACCTTTCAAATGCTTCTTCCCCACATCTCCAAGGCTTGACTGTTGGACTCTCTCTCTCTCTCTCTCTCTCTCTCTCTTGTTGGCTCAGACATCAGAAAGCAGCTGGGTCTTTGTGTTTGGAGTGTCTGCAGGTAATCAACAGTGCATCCACTTACCCACAGCCCTGTGGCTCTGCTGAAATGATTGAGTGCATTAGCTATGAATCGCCAGCCGTTGCTTATGTCTGTCCTCCAAACAGACCTGTTCACGGCATTTTTCCCTTTGCACAACTCCCTCCCCAATACGGGGTTTCTGCGTGTGCAAATCTGCAAAATACACATCTATGTGTCGAAGGGTTTATCACAAGGAAATGAGGACATTATTTGTATATCTGGAGTGGTGGTATTGATGGCTTCCCGGTGAGATGCATTTGTTGGTAAAAGGAGAGGCATGTTTGGGTTTCATTAGATGGGAGATTGAAGAAGTGGTGCCCTGTACATCTAAGACACCTGAAAGAAAATGGTTCCTTTTAACATTGATGATATAGGAAGGATCTTTCTCACGCTCAGACATGAACATAATATGCAAACACCAAGCTGGTCAAGATCTATTCAACAGCTGTGATTACTTCTAAGTTCCCCAAACAAGCACACACACACACACACACACACACACACACACACACACACACACACACACACACACACACATAACACGATTGTGATATAAATACAGACATTCTTCTCTCCTTAAAACATGACACTGATATTGAGGAACCTTAAATTACATATCCATGAAACAATACCCTCAAGCACTAGGAAAACTCAATATGAAGGTCATTCATCGGTAAGCTAATAATTGCCTGTACACTGCCATAGATACAACTGCCAATAAAATAATAGTAAATACAGTGCAATAGACAGATAAAGAGAATCTTTTATTTACTCCAAATTGCTGGACCAATGTGTCACAAAAAATTTATATCTGAATAAAAGCTAAAAAAAAAATGAACAATGTGCACTGATGATCTCTCATTACCATGACTGGATTTTACTTGAAACATCATTTAACGCTACAGAAAACAGTAAAACTGGGTTTTCCTTCTGTACCATTACCACTGAATAGACCTCAAAACGTAGCAGAAGTGCATATGCTAATCTCTGTAAGCCAGTTTTAGCTGGGCTTGTCAAACTTCAGCTTTAGAGAACCCCAACACTGCAGAGTGTGATGGTTTCTTTGCTCTAATACATTCAGCACATCAGTTAATTACCTGTCTCCTTTTGAGCTGAAAAAAATATTCTAGACCATGGAAAATTCTAGTTTTTGTAGATCTATGGTGCTCTTGTGTTGCAGTTACCGGTAGTATATATAAACTTAAATTGAAACATTGTTATAAATCTAGTTTCGGTTGCATTTATGACGATTCTAGGAAAAATCTCTGGTTTGGTGTAATATTACCCTGAAATATGATTTAGCTTATAGGTCCCCACAAAAAAGCCCGGAAGTCCAACACAGTACTCCACTGGTTAATTCCAACCTTACTTTGAACCTCCCCTGGGCAGCTGCATGATTTGAAAGAAGTTACGAAAGTATGCCAACCAGAGTCACTGTGCTGCTCTTTAAAGAGGAAGGCACCAATGTGGGGGCTTGAGTGTCCAGGAAAAAAGATAGATAGAAGCCAAGACCCATCTGTAAGCCTACCTGTGTGAGAGGTAGTGCTCACAGTGCTGGCTGAAGTATAGGAGTGCTGGGGCAAGAGTGTGAGGTGAAGTAGGGCCAACGTATGCATGTGGCCTTCGTCTTGGAGGATATAGTGCACTTTCACCAGAGGACTCACACTCCTTGACCTCTGACACAAATCCTCAAGATCCCTGACTCGAAATCTAGAATTTATATCCCACATGACACAGGGACAACTGGATCAAGTTGGCTGCAAATGGCTGAAACACACTACAGTAGTTTAGCCATTTAGGTGTACTTTCGTCACTGATGAAATCAAACATGATAAGTGATCAGATTATCTACAGCCTACATGTACTGAGAAAATAAACTTGCAACCACTCCCCCCCCCCCCCCCCCTTTTTTTTTTAACAACCTTGTTTTACCAGTGAACAAGAAAGTCCACATCTGACCTCAGGATGTCCTTCATCACTGCTACACATGTGCACACTAGCAGGCACTGCTTTGCTGACAGGAATCAGACAGAGGGGGTTATGAACCAACTGGAGTGTAAGAAAGCCAATTATAAGCTAATTACCACTCCAAGCTCCCTTACCATCCGTCCACATGCCTGCTCCACCACGCCTGTTTCTGCTGCTGCTGCCTAGCGAAGATGAATCACACCCACACTACCAGGTCGCAACAGGTCTGTAATATAATATATGTTGGTTATTATAAAGCCTATATATTTCTTTACATAACTGTGGCCCCTTTCATGTACCGCAACTTTCTTTTCATATGTGGCCCAGCTCATGTAGCCAGGTTTCCACAAACTTGCAAACTTTAATTCAAGGCTGTTTACTTCTCTACCAGAGGCCTGGGAGTTTGAGGGTTCTGTGGAGCATTTAGCTGTTATCAGGATGGCATTCTTCTGGATGGAGATCTCAAGATGTTGTTTTGGGGATCTGTTGGAGACTGGCTCCCAGTTTGGGGGTCACAGCCCCTAGTATTCCAATCATCACAAAAACTATCGCTGCCTTCCCCTTCCACATCTGGTAATTCTTGAGCTTTTTGTGTTCCTTGTCCCTGATGTTGCCATCACTTGGAATCACTAAATCTATTATTATAGCCCTCTTCTGCTGTTTATCCACCACTATTTTGTCTTGTTGGTTAGCCATTACCATTTTGTCTGTCTGTATCTGGAAATCCCACAGGATCTTAGCTTGGCCATTCTCCACTACCTTCATGGGTGTATCCCACTTTGACCTTGAAACTTCCAACCCATACTCGGCCCAGATGATTCTGTATACAGCAGCCTATGTGCTAACATCTTGCATCCCCTTGTTATATGCTGGATTGTCTCAGGGGCATCTTCGCACAGCCTGCATCTGGGGTCCTGCCTGGTGTGATAAATCCCAGCCTCTATTGACCTTGTTCATGTGCTGCCATGACTATTGCCTTTGTGCTGTCCCATGCTGTCTTTCAGTCCAGCCTTTTTCAGCCATTGGTAGGATTTTTCCATATCAGCCACTTCCATTATTTGCAAGTGGTACATACCATGCAGGGATTTATCCTCCCATGACAGCTCCTACTCCCCTCTACATTCCCATCCTACTCTAGTTTCTGATGTCCAAGATACATACTAAGAACATCATCACTTGGGGCCATCTTCCTGGTGTACTCCTGGATATTGGTTGTTTCATCCTGGATAGTGGTGGCTCTGATACTCACTAGTCCTTGTCACACCTCCCCCATTCCTTTCACTTACTATTCAGTCTCAGAGTGCTGGATTTGGAATGAAACCATCCATGCATTTTGAGGAGTTTCCTTGTCTCAACGTCAGTGGCTTTTGTCTCCTCTGGCCAGTATATTATGCCAGCTGGGTGTATGATGACTGGTATGGATAGGTGTTAATAGCCCAGATCTTGTTCTTCCTATTCAGCTGACTTCTTAGGACTTTTTGTAGGCCTCACTGTTTGTAGATATTTGGCTGTAGCTATTTTCCTTGTGGTCTCTTCATTATATCCCATTTGTGGGATTCCAAGGTATTTGTAGCTATTATGTTACCTTCTAGTAGTATGATCCCTTTAGTTCCAGCTATCTTTCTTCTCCTTGTAGCTATCTGAGCATACTTATCCAGTCTAAATGACATTCTAATGTCATTGCTATATATCTTGGTAAGAAGGTCTACTCTCAGGATCAATCACCAATGCCCTGTGATGCCTCCTTCTCCCCTATGCTCTTCCAGTATTGTCCAGTCTCCAGCTTTGACAGCGTTCCAGCTTTCTGTTCTCATGCTGTTACTCTGCCATTGAGAGTACACTTTGGATAGTTTGTGGGAGAACATCCAGTTTATTCTGCTGGCTTCTACCTCTCCTGTGTACACCAGAGCTGCTCATCTTTGCTTGGGAGTGTCCAAGGCCTCAGGTATGAACAGCTTCTTGTACTTCTCAAGTACCTTCATCAAACATTTGTATATTTCTGATAACTGGCTAACTTCTCACCAAGTTCCCTTTATTTTGGCCTTTAATGTCCTTTTCCATGGTGTTACCCCTGTTCAGATTGACAGCATATATAGCATTAAACGGCCTTGAAAAAACGTTTGAAAAAATGTGACGTATGTAATGTATATGCATGTTATTATAATTTTAGCATGAAGGGTATTAAGATGTTTTAAGTACTGTATAAAGCATACCTCATTGTTGTAGGGTTTTTACAGACCTTTTTACAGATTTTGCATCAATTTGTTTTTCTCATCAAAATATTTCTTCAAATAGACCAGCAAAAGCACACGATTTTGGGATGAACTGTAAGTTAGCATGGCCATCACAGGAGCACAGTGGCAGACTAAAGTTATCACACTGGCAATAGCATGTCTTGCACTCTGTTCAAATCATGTTGGTCTCCACGACACATTTGTGACGACAGATGTTGAATGTGTAACATTCTGAGAAGTGCATTCACACCCGTATCACGCCGGTGTGATTAAAATGTCAGAATAATGAAAGTTCTACTTTATGACACAACAATCATCCTCAGTAGTTACACTGTGACATTATAGCATAACACACTTTGCACTGTACTACTTTATATATGTTCATACAATGCTTTCATAAATTCTGCCCTGTTCTCAGTCATCCTTTAAAAATCATCTTTCCTCTTTACTACTTTATTCTACATGGGGTATTTTTCCCCTCCCCCACAATGTAAAGCCTCCGGTTTGTTAATAAGCAGAAATGATTATTATTATTATTATTGCACTCTTATGCATACATTTAGTATTACACTGTATGTACAAAATTGCAGTACACAGTGCATTCAAACTGTGTCAACATCATGCATAATGTGGGGAATCATCTCTCCGGTTTCCTCCCTTTCATCTGGATGTGCACTCAATCCACAGTCCATTCTGCTGCACAGCATTTCCCGTGGTACTGTCTCAGAGGTCCATCAGTGGCAGGTGGAGATGATGCAGATCAAAAACATTCAAGTCGCTTTTATGATGTTCCTACTTTTACATATGCATTTATGTGCAATTAAAAAAAAGGAACTCAGTAACTGCAGGCACTGTACTCAGAAAGGGACTCCTAACCCAGACCTATAGAGACTGATGCTCCTGGAACAGAGAGGCACAAGCTACAGTCGTTGAAGCAAGTACATGTGGTCCAAAAATAAGTGATTTGCAACTCATAGTGGGTCACATGTAGTATGGTGGTATATCAAATATTAATGCCAGCTGCTCCTAAAATCTGAAACCTTCTCCTTATTATAACAAACTCTATATTTTTAAAAAGGTTAAAATTAGTGTTCATCAAGCTCTCATTTGTATGTAATTATAAAATAAAAATAATTAAAAAAACTTTAAAGGAGTTTTAAGTCCCTGTGGGCTGAACAAACAAATGCCTTGGCATGTTTATCATTGAAATTCTGGCCAGGATAAGATGGACTGGTAGGTGATCATAATGTCCTGGTACGGTCCAAGCTAAGCTTGGGACTCCCACCGGAACCAGCAAAAAACAAAATAAACTTTCAAAGTAATAAACCCACTGCTCACTTCATTAGAAAAAAAACAATGATTAGTAACACTGTGTAGGTGTAGAGTTAAAGTCTAAAGCCCACAGAGTGCTATAAAGCAAAGCATGTTACCCATTCTCTAAAGTTGCATCAGTGGTCCCTTTTCAACCACTGGATCCCTATGGATTCAGTGGATCCCTATGAATCCAGTGGATATTTTAAGTGTGGTAGATCATTCTGAGTTCAGCTATGACACGGGCATGTGTAACATTTCCGCAGCACCACTGTATAATAGCAAGCACAAGCCCTACTAACATGTTAATGTTCCCGTGGCTGTCACTACTGCATGGTAGACCCGCCCGTCACCTGAAGAACATCCAGCCTGCGGTGACGGCATGGTGCACCACTGACCAGTGATGAACAGGGTAGTAGGTGGTTACAAACTGTGCAAGGTGACAGGTAGGCAAAGTGTGTAACTATACACTCCTAAAAAAAAAAAAAAAAAGAAGAAGCCCAGGGTTGGTGTTCCCTGTACAGTAGCCAGAGAGTGTAGGTGCAAGGCAAGCATTGCTAATAAGGTGGATGTTGTGTGGAGCTTCCAATTTAAGCTGTGAGAGATGGTGTGGCAGGGGAATGACAACTTACAGCTTGGAAAAACTCAACACGACACTATGAGAAAGATGACTTTCCACCACTGATCTCAGACCTGCAGGGAAACCACATGTCCCATTAAAACCACCATGAGCTGATCTACATGTGTGCACTGGAGGTCTCTCTCTTGCTCTCTGTCTCTCTCTCTCTCTCTCTGTCCCTCCCTCCCTCCATCCATCCATCCATCCATCCCCCACTCTCTCCTACTCTCCAACAATTTGAAACACGTAAACCCGAGCAGATTTGTTTGTTTGTTTGTTAGAGACAATGCATATTAACTAGATTATGCAATTTTGTTTTGACCATATAGTTTTGAACACATTGTAATACTACAGTTCTGGGGGGAAAAAGATCTGAAGATTCCTTGCACCTTATTTGCAGAGTCTCTATTTCAGTTCCCTTCAAAAAAAAATTAGCAAAGCTGTGTCAGGGAACATAAATCCTGAAAAGCCTGATTATGTGCTTGGTGACATATTTTGTGTACATCTGGCAGAATCCGGTGGAATCATGTTTTTCCTGCTCCAAGACGATGGCCAGTGACGGCTAAGAGATAGGCTCCTTGGAAAGGCAGTCAGATTTTGCAATAAAATGTCAGATTTTGCTGGTAAGCTGGTGTAGAGCTACTGCCAGCTCCAGTTCGACTCTCTGAAGTTTGCATCTGAGTGACTTCCTGGAGGACTTCTGGGTTCCTGTATAGTTGTCACTTTGACCAGTCCCCTGTTTCCACCTCATCGGTAGTCAGTGAGAGCTAGAGCCATGGCAATGCCTGTGAAAGCTGCATGCCTCCAAAAATTAAAATCAGATTAGGCTGAATCAATTGATCTTGATATGACATTCGGATCGGTTAATCTTAACATGGCATCAGTTCTCTCATCTCCTCTTGTCACTTCCTCCTTTGTGCGTTTGAGCGGTTGAGCCGAAGACAGAAGCAGAGCAGGGAGACCGCAGGGAAAAGGAAAGATAATGCCATTAGAATCCCATTTCTCACCTGTGCTGCCAGACTGAGTCGCACCAAAGATGCCAAGAAGGAGGCGCGGTTGTCCTCACGCTCCTGTCTGCCTCCGCTTTGTGTTTACAGCTTAGACGGCCTGAACCTCCCCCAGGAATGGACTGAGGTCGAGTGTGTGGAGTGAAAGCCCCAGACTCCGTGTTCAGAAAACAAGCCGTCATTGTGTGGGCCTGACCCTGGGAACTCCTTTGAAGATGCAGGCATGTACATTTGTACAGGGCAGTACTCTCATACACAGATCAGTTCACCCTGCGGTATGTTTGGTTGCTACAGTGTACGCAGATTGGTACAAGACCTGCATAAATACAGTCACCTTCCAGTATAAAAATAAAACATGATGGATGTTTTTCAAAATTGCTCAATGTGTATTTGTCTCCTCAGACATCTGGCACTGGTCATTCAGAATTTTAAACAAACCTGTTCAGTATTTAATAAAATATTTCAGTTGGTAATAGGGTTCATTCAGATTTTTAATTCTGTATAGCAAAATAGCAAAGTTGAACATAAAGATGCAAAATAAATAAATGTGATGAATCATCAAGTTTTGTTGTCAAATTACCAAATTGTGATGTACATTCCAAGCAAGTCGATGAGTCATCAGTGCTCCAACATCTCATTTTTCATGAAAGCCTTGAGCAATTAGTCAGTTTTCTCCCTGAGTCCAGAGCTGAAAACGCCCCTCCAGGTAATAAAGCATGGACAAAACTCCAGTACCAGAACCAATCAACAGACAGAGCCAGAACCAGAACCAAGGAACAGGACAGTGTGTTCAGCTTTGCCTCCTCATTAAACTACAATAACCTCTTTATGATACATGCACAGCAATGCCAGCTGGAACCCTGCTTTCACTGTAGCCAGGAAGAAAAGTGAACACAAGTGCAGGTTTTAATGGTGAGTAAATCGAGTCCTGTGTGTGGTGAATCAGATAAGAAAATGGAGAGGAGAGAGAGAAAGAGGGGGGTGTTTTGTGTGGATGTGAGAAAGAGAGAGGGAGAGGGAGAGAGAGAGAGAGAGGGAGAGAGAGAGAGAGAGAGAGAGAGAGAGGGAGAGAGAGAGGGAGAGAGAGAGGGAGAGAGAGAGAGAGAGAGGGAGAGAGAGAGAGAGGGAGAGGGAGAGGGAGAGAGAGAGAGAGATGTTAGTTGCCTTTTCTTCATGTAAACACGTACATGAACAAGGAAGCTTTACCACAAACATCCATGCACACACGCTCCTTTTGAAACTGGTCACAATCTGTAACATTTATGTTTTAAATGCTAATCAGTCGTGCCGTTTGGAGTCAACAGATTAGAAGACGTTAAATTTGAACATCAAAATTAAAATGTTGCAGAAATCTGTCTAATAGGTAAAATGATTAGATTAGGTTTCTCTCAGCATTTTATCACTGACGTATTTCAAAAGCATCATTTGAACATCCATTCCTTTAAAATAACAATGCATCTTAAAAATTCCACCTGCATTCACCTGTCTAATGCTTTTTGATGTTGATATCCAAACACACCTTACTATACTACACATCAAAATATGTCAGATTCTTGATGCAGAGCAGGAAAAAGGGTCGAGTTTGTTTACAGATTTCTTCCAACTGGAAAAGCACTTTCAGTGACAGTAACTTAACCACAAGCACCTGGTAAGGAGAGCCAGTCCCTCTAATTGGCATGTGTTTGTATGGGGAATAATTGGGTTGATTGTAGGCAAAGAGTGGAAACAGCAACCTTCCTGAAACCCTGTGGGGAATGAGCACCGAAGCATCTGCATTCAGTCCCTCTCTGTGCAGATCAACAGACGTTTCTGTGTCTTGGGTTGTCACGACGATGAAAGAGACATGTGATTAATGTCCTGTTCTCCCTTTTTCAAGAACCACTACAAACTCAGCCTCTTTCCACAGCACCTCCTGCGACACACTCATGGAGAAGACAAGCTTCCTTAAGAGAAGAAATTAGAATCAAAATTCATCTAATCCAGGCTGCTGAACCAAACACCCCATGTATTGGCACAATGTCAGATGATTGTGGGTCTTCACAGCTGAGGAATGTTCTCTGAGTGAAACAGCTGCTCAGAGGAAGAAAAAGAAGAAAATAATGTTGATTAATTCAAAAGGATTTTTTAAGGACAGTCACTGCTTGCTAGGGTAGATGTGCTGAGGATTCTCATTTCCAAACCTGCCCTAGGGGGGTTAGGGATAGTGGGAAAGTGGTTGGGGCCCCTAGAGAAACACGGGCTAAGGGATTTGCTGCAGGGCATAACAGCAGTGCGGAGTGGGCAGAGGCCTCAGAAGCTACAGCCTTCCTCTATAAGGTCGTTTTCCCATGGTACCTACCTGGAATCGAATCGCCACTGGTCAGAGTTGCTTTCTGTCCCCATCAAAGTTTCTGGTTCATTTCGGAGAGCATTCAGTCCTTAAAGGTCATTATTTTAACACCTATGTTTCCTATAAAGTTATGGAATCGATTGTCATAATGCGGAGTGTCAAAACTTTTAATTAATTAGCTGTGAAACGGCTCTAAAGATTACAACTGATATTACGTAATGAAATAAAAGATTTCTTTAGCAAAAGAGCTTCATTTTAATCTTGCTAAGTACTGTGTCTAGCTATGTGGACTTAAATCATGCGTATGTCTTGGTGTGATGTTCATCTCCAAGTACTCTTTCCACAGGTTTATTTAATATAAAACCGATGAATAACATCTGTTTAAGACTGTATGAGCAGTCTGTATGCATGTCTGTTCTGATAAAGATTCAATTACAATATGGGAAAAAAAACCCATAAAAAACCATCAAATATACACAAAGCATTGAAGACTAACACAGTTTACCTAATGTGCAATAAAGCCCTTGCTCACTATCCAAAAGCATACACACAAATATTTCAGCCATCTATACAAGATCATAAGGCATCTGTTTTGTGTCCAAGAAACAGTCCATTGAGTATATAATAGAGTGAGAAAAACCCATAACCAAAATCTTTTATGTTGTTTGGGCCCATTGCTGACAGCAGTAAAAGCACAGAGGTAGTGTGGACGCACCTATGCATAGGACTTTTACCGATGGACCAGATCTAAATCATGTTGTGCCAACATCTCACATTGTTGCATAGCAACGGAGGGGCAAAATAACCCTAACGCAGTGGAACCAGGGCGACGACTCACTGTTCGTTTCTCTCTTCTGGATAAAAGCGCCTTTGACGTCCCCCGAGAGGAAACAAGAAGGTAAAATCATGAGTAATGATGTAGCAGCAAACAAAGACAGCTTTATAGCTGGAGCCAGATGGAAAATTCAATTTAGCGGAGATAAATAAATAACAGAATGCAATGATGTAAAATTGCATATAAAGTGTGTGCAGCTGCCAGTGAGAAGAGTTGCTCGTTTGGGTGGAAACCAATCGTGGTTGATATAAAAACGCTCATTTTCTGCTCCTTGCTATACACCATTTGTTGCTTGTTGTGTTTGGGCGTGTGCGCCTGGTGTATGTAGTAGAAACAAAGATAGCAAAGAAATAGCAATCCATGTACACATCTATTCCTCCATAACAATTTCAGTGCTTCAGAGCGTATTCGCGCAAGCGGAAAAAAAAACATCAAAGGAGCCCCGCGCGAGTTGAGGGTGTGGATCAACAGCAGAACAGCCCTGTCGTGCTATACAACCACCAGAACCCCACAAATGTAAGGGCGTCAGAAGCCAGAAACATATTCAACATCAGACTCCCCTCATCATTCGTCTTCCTGAGATGTAGAGTGTTGATATTAATGAGAGTCACCAGATATTAAATAACTCAGGCCCCCTATTTAGAGAAAAGTTTAAGCACAATCTTAATCTTAACTAAATTAAACTGTCAACAGTGAATCTTCATGGGGGTGAAAGAACCCAGCTAAAGTGTAGCTACCAGTGTCCTTCATGACTAATAAGACCATTCTGACCCTTTTAACATATTAAAAAATTATGAACAGCAAATGATATAGGATTCACCTTAATGTATTTTAACCCTAAACAACAACAAATAAGAGGCTTTGTCAGTGTTCTGTACAAAAGCACAAGTAATGGTGATTGCCTTTGCTCCAACGTGCTTGTTTTAATAGAGTCTTTGCTGCTGTGCATACAGGAGTCAAAGGTGTCAGTGAATTCTGCCGTGAAATAATGTGAGACTACAACTAATAAGTTGGTGTGTTAATCAAGGTGTGCCAGCATGTGTGCTTAATGTGGCAAATGTTAGCTACTGCAAAATTAAAATAACAACAAAACAATAACAGAGAATAGCGGTGGTAGAAGATATCCTGAAAAACAACATTACAAAACAGCCGATTTCATTATCTGGATGAAACGATTCCGACAAATCAGATTTCTTGGAGCTATGCAATTTAAGCCAATCAAAATTAGGCAATGCTGGCAGTGACTGATGTACCATACCATACAACTGCCCAGACTTTGTTCATTTATCTGGGTGGTGATGGTGGCTCAAGGTAGAGGAAAGTATTTTTGTTTCCTGAGGTTTTAAAATAGCAAACACAATTCTTCTCTTTATTGCTCAGGTGATGCTGTGTTGGCTTACTACAAATGCTTTTTCATAAAGTATAAGACAACTATAAAGGTACTAGACATGTACTACATGAATGTACAGTGGGACGTCACTTTATAGGTGTAACCTGTAATATATTTTTAATGTTTTACTATTACAAATAACCTGTCATTGTGTATTTAAGGTAAGTCACTTAATATCAGTGTACCATATGCCTGAGGTAGACTGTCTGGAAAGTAAGATCTGGGATAGAATCCTTGATGCAGTTCTTATCTTGGGTCTATCACTTGGCTAGCCAGATAAATCAATGAGTCTATACATTTAGATGAAATAGAGTGCATGGAATGCTAACTGAGTGCATGGATCTGCAGCTAATGATGCTTGCAGTCTGTCTAGATAATTCAGTGAGCTAACTTTGGTAGATACTCTTAAAATAAGATGTAACCCTCTAAAATCACTGCAGAAAACAGTACAATGACACCATATCTTCACTGGAACTCTCTATAACTGGTAGAGCCACAGGTCTGGATGAGCTGAACAGGTGTTGATAATAGTTGTCCATGTCATCTCTTGATAACTCCCCAAGCAGAAGCAGGCGGCTAACACCAATTCCACACAGACTGGCCACTACAAATTCTGGGATTCTGGTGCTTTGTGTGAATGAATAGTGATGTGAACTTAGAGTTTTTGTGTTTACCTTGTAGCCTCCAATCTCCAGTCTTCAATATTATCCCTTCAAATATGAATGCATCTCTCTCTCACACACACATTTTATATATATATATATATATATATATATGTCTAAATATTTGTTTAGGTGTTTAAAGCCACTTTATTTATCCTGACCTAATTACAAGTACATGACCTATTTTGTCAAATATCTGTACACACTCTCCATCTCCTTTGTGAGGCTAACAGTGGTGTTACACTGAAACCTGTTCCCTTTTTCACACAACCACACCCTGTCTGTCACTTCCTGGTGTGGCATGCTGGGTCATCGCCAGTGTAACTCTGGGATTTGTAGTTCCCAGCAGCAGATGGCGAGGGAGATCGGACAGGAGCACATACGCTCAGGAGGGACTCAGGGTTAGTTTGTACCAAAGCAGAGTTTGTTTTACTAGATGGCTCAGCTATAACGGAGGTTTAGGTCAGTCTGCTTCAGACTGTACCATATTTCTACGGTAATTTATTTTTTAGATGCGATGCTGGTATCATGTATTTGACCTAAAAAGATGTTAATGGAAAGGTTGATGGGAGGCTGCAGGTACATTTATGCGCTCAAATGGAGAAGAGGACAGGATCGCGCACACCGTTTATAGCTCATGCCGTTGTTGGCTAACACTTACTGAAGGAAGGTAACGGTGCAGAATGACAGGCATGGTATAAAATGTTAGAATTAAAAACGAAACATCAGTAACAAGAAAGGACGAAAGCTAATGTTAAAATAATAAAACAAATAAACAAGAACTGACTATTTATAGCTATATATTCCGTGGAGCTTGTTTATAGGTTTGTTTTCATATTCATTCATTCGATTATAAGGTTTTTTCCCAGATTTTTGAGCAATTAACAAGTGCATAAAATACAGCTTCAATACAGCCAGACTCTGAGGATCTGTAGTGAAAGGACGAAATAAAAAAAACAAAAGCCTGCTTTGTCCTTGCTCTAGCGGCAGTAGACTGATATGTATGAATTGGCGGAAGTGGAGAGGCTTTGCAGATTTGTCAGCGGTGCGGCGCGCACTCACTCACTCACGGCCGATAAACACCGCGCAGGCGCCTGAAAGTGACACTAATGAACACCACGTTCCATCATCGGATGACAACAGCAGACCCGGAACAAGTTACAAACGTTTCGGACAGAGGCAAATACGCATGGACAGGAGAAAGATTAATAAGACGTTTTAAACCCCTCCTCTAGTGCCGAATGATTGAATACGTGTCAGTTCGCCATGGTATGACCCTTTTTGTACAGTAACATACATGCGCACAAATGACCAAAAAAGTCAAACACACGGTGCGATTTTAAAATACTGAAAATGAACCTGCTGTTGGCTTGGCTCAAAGCCTCAGCAGGTTTTTAATAACCATTTGAATAAAACGCATTCACACTTCTTCCTCTGATATCAAGGAGCAAGTTTTTTAAAAATACAGCTTAGGGCAAGGTATTTCTACTGAGCAGGTGTGTACACTGTACCTTATATAGTGGAAGTACTGATGCTATTGACTTGCTCTTACATCAGTATGTCTGATTAGAAGCAACGAAGTCCACAGTGCCTGACTCGAGACCCAAGCCACCTGAACCAAAGCTGCACCTGCGAAATCCCCATTATTCACTAGCGCAGCCTCGGGTCAGGCAGTGTGTAAACGAAATAAATGGCTTGTCAGACTCGGAGGTAATTGGGCCACCTATTTTCACGCGAAGGAAAAACAATGCGGGTGTAATGTGGAAAGTGCCGCGTTTGCATGCGCGAGAACAGAAGGCCGGTGACAGTGCAAGGAAACAATGTGCGCGACTGGGCGATATGCTGTCCGATACACACGCCGACGCAAACGTAGCTAATCAAAGGCTTTGTACAAAAAGCCCGAAGACGCGCGAACGCCAGTGGGGCCGCCAGAAAAACAACGGTGAAAGCACACACAAACAGAACAGATACTCAGCAAAAAAAAAAAAAAGTAATAAATAAAACGGTGCGCGTATAACTCAGGAATCCGCACTCAAATAAATGTTTGATTATTATGTATAACATGTTTGCGAGCAGTCAGCTGAAAAACTAATTTCATTTTCTCATTAGGATCCGGAGCCTGTGGCCTGTTCTGGTGTCAATGTTTATTACTCCGCAAACAGAAAATTAAAATCATCAGCTTGTTCAGAACTGGAGCAGTGAATCACCACATTTGTGTGAGGAGAGTGAGCAAGGTAGCAGGAGAGACATAGAAACAGAGAAAGAGAATGTGTGTGTGTGTGTGTGTGTGAGAGAGAGAGAGAGAGAGAGAGAGAGAGAGAGAGAGAGAGAGAGAACGAACACGAATAAAACTCCAGCAGAATGGAGATGATAATAGGAAACCAGTTCTCATTCGAACTGAAGCAATGAATTTATAGCCACTATGACCTTTTCCTTTCCCAGGAGATTTGTTGCCATGCCAACTTGGATCCTATTTTTTGACAATGTATGAAGTTCTCCAAAACACACAGCCAGTGACTGTATGTTCTAGAGAAGCAATATCTTCTTTTATCATATGGAAAGCAGGGCACTGCATCTTAGACTGTTTGCCTGAAAAAAATGACCCATCCTTCTCATGGTTTCTTTTAAATTTAACAACTAGAACAAGCTCAAAATTCCTGACAAGCCTCGGTGAATTGATGCCTGCTGTTCAACTGTTAGTTGTTCTTAGTGGTTATTTCAAGCATTAAGTACTAAAAGCAATACATAAAAATAATTAATACATAAAGAAAACCTTCTTCAAAGCATTTTAGAGATGTCATAATACTTCAGCAAATGTGACAGCAACACACGTGTTTGTTTAATTTGAGAGAGCTGCTTTAGGAGAGGCACTTCAGCACTAACATCGCTTAGTGAGTGTGTCCTCTACCAATCCCCAAACAAAACGCCGCTTCTTGTGTTTCATTAGGATTTAAAACATCTCTGAGCAAAACGAAATTTAAGACAATGTCTAGAAATTGCCTAGATATGATGATTCTAGGCATTTCTATTACCACCCTGACTGTTCGACCAAGCACGTTCTCAGAATGTTCAAGCAGATACTGCAGTGCACACCTTGATGCACAGAATTGAACCCTATATTCAGATTAAGAGTAGCGATGTAAAATGCTTGTCCTCATTACAGAGGATTGTTGTACCTGAAATGGTGACATTAAAGATTTTCTCATCTTGGTGACTGTGCTGGACTGTGGTTACGAGCAGAGCAGATGATGTTCAACAACCAGAGGCATATCAGCCAGCAAAATAGTGCTCAGTCATCATAACATAATCGATACTCAGGCAAGCGAGAGTCTTTTTTGGCCCCTTCCTGTTTATGTTTGGACAGCGCTCCGTGACGAATGAATTATAAGCCACGATCACAGCCCGACTGAACAATAACTAACCGGACATTGCTTCCACTGAAGCCTTATGATTTAGGTTGGCCAGATTGCCAATGGGGGAGCAGGAGGTCCAGAGAGAGGACAAGAACGGACAAAGTTCACCAGGGCTTGGCCACCTCGTTTGTGCGGCTGAGAACAGTGCAGCTGTTGTTGAGGCTGCGATCTATTGTGCCTTATCTGCATGCTCTTACAAAAGCTCTCGCATCACACCCTCCTGAAAGGAGACCACTGACCCAGAAACACACCCTGTAACCCCCCACATCACCTCCCACCACCACTACAGCCACCACTGCCATGCCAGTGTAGTTGTAGGGTAAAACATTTAAGGATAAAACTCATTAGACATTTACTGAATTTAGAGGTGTTCTTGTCCATTTTCTGCTCGATCGCCAGTCAGGAAGCAGGGGCAGCTACAATTCTGCCAGAGCTGCTCAGTTGTAGTTGTGTAGTTATGATCATCTACAGAGTACTTGAGTATTTGCTGAGTTTGGGGAATTTTGCACTCTGTTGTTTCACAGTAGGGGGGGGGGTTCTATCGAATTGCATTTCTACAACCTGAAATCCTATCCAGAGTATTAATAAGTATTCGCATGCATCAGACCTTTAGAGAAAAGCAACATCCCCTTTTTGCTCTTCTTTGCTTGAAGAGCATATAGCCGCTGGAACACTTCATCCGTGTGAATTCTCATCTACATAAAGACAAGCCTTACTGTCAGAAAGCTAATACCACACATCTCCACAACACGTGTCGTGACCTTTCCTAAAGCTAGGGTTGCTGTTTTGATATGCTCCTGATAGCAAGACGCCCTGTTTTTTGCTGAACAGAAAGGTCACTGCGGGTGTTTCCGTTACACACATGCTCTCTCAGGCACTGGGGACTCCCAGTGGGCTGGTCCTCGGCGACGCTGATTCAGTTCAGTATCGTTACCATTGGCATCGGCTGGTAAGGGGTGGTCCTACTTCCAAAGCTAAAATCACTAGATTAGCAACACTTGCATAATAGGCTGCTCACCACCTGATGAGTGAAGGTGTGAGGAAAATGAATGAATGGAAAAATGAAAGGACTTACTGCTATGCTTTATTTATGTTAATCAGATGTATTAATTTATGCTAATTGGATAAACAGACAGATGTATTCATTTATGCTAATCAGGAAGATGTAATACAGTTCCAGAGCTTATGGTGGTCGTGGTGCTTTGTTTGTGCCAAATAAATGAATGCAGGAGGTAGCAGGAGGAATGCAGGTGTGTCATGAAGCTAGAAGAACACAGACCTGTCGTCACCTCTGTGCCCTCAGGTAATAAACCACAAACACGTACTCAGTGCAACATAGACATTTCACTGCAGACACAAGCGGCAATTATTCCAAATATAGACATTTGTTTAATAAGCAAACATGTGGCAAGGGTTTGTGTTCTTCTCTCATTTATCATGCCTGGCAGATTCAGCTCATTTAGGCTCATAAGACAGAGTGACTGTGAGAAATTTAGGGCACAGCTGATTAAAAAAAAAGAGAGAAACTGTCCCCAACAAAGCACACAGGGAGGGGCCCCGTCAACCTGACATTGATCGATGGAGCTACTGAAGATCATGAACTGAGAATTAGTGCGGTAGGAATTGTATGATAAATAGCCTCAGTGAATTGAATTGAAACCAATCTCTGATTACAATAAAAAAGAAAAAGCTGTATGTAAGAGAAAAAGTGGGAGAGGGAGGAGACAGAGAGAGAGTGTGTGTTTGTGTGTGTGAGAGAGAGAGAGAGAGAGCATGAGAGAGAGAGAGAGAGAAATCAACAGCATATCCATATCCGTCTAATCCACTGTGATGGGCTGAAATAGTCCAAATAAAGAGAGTCTGATATTAGGATAAGCAATCATCTCTATTAGACAGGGAGTTTAATAATGTGTTATGAAATGGCTGAACAAACACAATTTTTTGTCCCCAGGGAGCACACATAATGTAACACTGATAAATATATAAACATAGTGACTCTGGGTAAGAGCTTCTACCAAATTCAGTAAAGTTTTAAAAAATGCACTACTTGTGAAAAGATTATAGTACAGAATGTTTGACTCTGCAGTATTCTCTCACTAATCACAGTAATAATAATAATAATAATAATAATAATAATAATAATAATAATAATAATAAAAGCTCTTGAGCAGAGAGTTTCATTTTATTTTCTAGAAGGCTAACAGAAACCTGAGGAGTTTTTATCTCTTCTTATAGTTCAACACAGCATATATGAGTGGATTGTTGAATGAACAGAATAGCCTGCCATTGACTGAGTGCTTTAACTTGATACTTAATGATGATCCGTTCCAACAAAGGAAAAATACGTAAATCAAATACAAAATTTTTTCAGCAGTAAATACTATGGAAAACAGTCTTGCTAACATTATAACGCATTTATGAGATTGTGTTTAGATTGTGTTTAGATTGTGTTTGGATTGTGTTTAGATTGTGTTTAGATTGCGTTTAGATTGCGTTTGGATTGCATTTAGATTGCGTTTAGATTGTGTTTAGATTGCTTAAAAAACAACAACATGAGCAGTAACAGCAGTTCATGTGCAAGGATAAATGAAAGGACCTGTGAAAATGTGGGTTATGGCTTGAAGCTTTCCTTTAAAACCTGGATAGATTTTACAACCAGATTGTGTTACAGAAAGTATATTCAATAAAATCAAACCCTACATAAGTGAATCGATCAGCCACTGAACAAGTTAATAATCTTAGCGAAACTATTTATGCAAAGACTGAAGGCCTTTTATATTCATTGGATCAATAATCTTTCTCTCCTATCTGGTCCATTTATTCCCCCCTCTGTGAAATGCAAAAAGAAAACAAAGTTTAGCTGTTTGTTGTATTGCCTGCGTGTGGTATCCGATTTAAAAGGAAAATGAATTCCCATTGGGAATTTGAGGAAGATGACCCACCAAAGAAGAATTAGAATCCTGCAGGCAAAATACGGCTCAGTTAATGTTGACAGCATTAATGAATTTCAATGTGTAATCAACACTGATACTTCATTTTACATTTAGGTATAAGTCTAAAACTGCAGCATATCTGATTAGATTGTTAGCTGGTTAACATTTTCATGCCCAAGCACTTGGCAAATGTACCACAACCGAACTCAACCACAACTATAATCATTGAAATATATTTTATTTTATTTTATTTTAGGTTTTCAGTAGACACTACTAAATGTAATTATATTTCCTACTTCAGAGGTCTCCAGGCTGGGGACAATTTCAGTGCCTAAGTTTTGGTCTTCTATTATAAAGCGCCAATGTCAAATTATTATTCAATCCATTCATTATACTGGATAATTTTATTATCAATAAACATGTCATGTAATTTTTCTAGATTATAGCTCAGTTGAGTTCTAAAATTGTGAAAAGCAACCATGAAATAATCATGATCGATAAGGAAAGTTCCTGGCTAAAACAGTCTTTTCAAAATCAAAATAAATGCTTTGAAATTAACTTGAAATTATAACTCAGCAAGTGTCAAATTGGAACCTTTTGAGGAGCATGTGCTACCTACTGCTGTTAAAGTGGCAGTGACACAGGTCACAGTTATTCAGTTTGAGATCAATCACTCATTCAGTCTGGCTGAACACCCAGCGGGAACACTCACTCAGGCGTTGAGCTGATGGAAAAGTGATAAAATGCTGAAATTACTGCAAAATCAGTTACTGCAGACTAAAAAGTGCCCAGTGCTGGCTCACTGACTCAGTCTCTCTTCCTCTCTCTCACTGTTTCTCTCTGTTACTCTGCTTCTCTCTCTCTCTCTCTCTCTCTCTCTCTCTCTCTCTCTCTCTGTCACTCTCTCTTTCACTCTCTTTCTTTCTCTGCCACTCTCTCTTTCTGTCTCTGTCACTCTCTCTCTCTTTCTCCCCCCCCTTCTCTCGCTCTCATCCTTCACACAGATGAATATTTATGTTGGGCTGAAAAGGCAATGTTTGACCTCAAAATGGAGGACAGGAAGCAGACATCTTGTGTAGATAGAATTTACATGACCTACAGTTGATGTTTTAGCTGTTTGACATTGCTCTGTGTTATTTCTCTGTTTTGTCAGGTTTATAATTCAATCAGGTTAGCTCACAGTAACCTCTATAACGAATGGCCGGTTGACTGTGTAAGGTGTTTGGCTCATTCTGTGAAACAGCTCTCTTGTACAAAATATTCTTTGAAAACCATGAATCCACTGTAACACTGGCAGGAAGCCAGAAAGTTAACTCACTCACTCACTCACTCACTCACACTCTCTCTCTCTCTCTCTCTCTCTCTCTCTCCCTCTCTCTCTCTCACACACACACACACACACAAACACGCTACCTTTTCCCTCCATGCTTTTTAAAAACCACCTCGCTTAACCAGTGTGGCAATTCTACAATGACATGCTGTTTAATTATCCCATAGTGTTAGAGTTTATAAAGGACATACCTCTATCGCACCACAGTTGAATGTTTATGTAAGATAAATGATGGTAGTCTGTGTTTTTCCAGATTTGATAGAAGTCTCTCAGGTTACTGATTGTTAGTTTGTTTGCTGTGTTTTTCCAGATTTGATAGAAGTCTCTCAGGTTACTGATTGTTAGTTTGTTTGCTGTGTTTTTCCAGATTTGA
>JAOYMR010000019.1:10375070-10390473 GCA_025802075.1 Tenebrosternarchus preto
ACTGTGCCAATTTTTTTATATATATATATATATATATATATATATATATATATATATATATACACACATACATACACACACAGGTATGCCCACAAATGCGTACACAAGCAAACTAACACACATTCACATACAAGCAACCTTGCACATCTTTAGAGTGAGCACAGCTGTCAGAAATGCCATCTTCAGCCTACCTCAAAGGAGCCATTTTCAAACAGGCATTGCTCTCCTCAAGAAGCGCGTTATGCATCTAGTTGGGCCGGCTTTAGCACAGCGCTTCTGAACGTCACTCGTCTACCATCTCTTCCATCTACACCATCTCTACCATCTACACCATCTCTTCCATCTACACCATCTCTTCCATCTACACCATCTCTTCCATCTACACCATCTCCCTGTGATGTATCCATATCCATCTTCCATTTCCTATCTGTCACACACAGGCCTTGAATGCATGTTAGCACATGTGCAAAAGTCGCTGGTAAAGGACCCAGACCTGCCCCGGGGGTCACATTTATTGCCCTTTCGATAAGACCACAGCCGGAACATCGCCAGCCAGTTGTTCAGTCTCTATAAATCTGTGAAACACAAACTGCTAAGAGCTGAATCATATATCAGTGCATTATTCTGCTAGGGCCTCAGTATATTAAACAAATGGATTAGCCTACAGCTGCAGAGAGTTAGCTGGAGGGGGAGGGAGGGGCAAAGGTTATTGTCTAATTTAAATCTTGGCTGCTTTCCCAGACCTGTGCCACATTCCAATTTGTGGCTGTGTAGTTCGGCGCTCGCGACCGAAGAGCCGACTGAAAACACCGCCACATTCAGAGCCTTCAACAGGTCGTGGTCCAGATCGCCATGGTGACTGGAGCTAATTAGTGTAAGTTATGGACCACAAGGAAGTGGATGTTTGATTTAGCTTTGATGTGACACCTAGCTGGTGCTGCTCCTTCTTTACTACGGCAGTAGTATCAACATGGTCAGCACGTGTAATGAAAGACCTTTTTCACCTGTTACACGGAGATACTGATTTAGTTTCAGATTTCAGATCCAGAGCACAGGATTTACAGCCAGAACGACAGGTGTAGCTATCCAGCCTCAACACATTCAAGTATCAAACATATATCAATTACTAGCTATTCATATTTAACTGACAACCTCGTAGCAAAATATGCTTTTAAACGGCCTGACAGCTCTGTGTTCACCAGGGTATGTTTCTGCTTGCTGACAAGAGCAATTGGTTCTGAGTGCCTTGTTCATTTATTCCCTGCGCATTTACACCTGAGCTGTCATCTTAAACATTTCCTGTTTCAAAAGAACAGTGAGATTATGATAGCAGCATCGGCGGGAAATTACAATGCCTAATCTTCACCATTCATTTCTCGTCATTATGGTGACATTTTTAGAGAGCTTGGGAACAAAGGCACTCAGAGGATCCGTTCTGTTGCACTGTAAAATTATTCCCTTCCTGAATGCATGGAGACGGGAAGTTCAAAGGAAATGCAAAATATGACAGAATAAAGAATTGCTGGAATTGTGCTGTTTGGGGGGGGGTTCATTTCTGGGCAGGTTGGAAGAAACTCGTTTTAGGAAGCAAAGCTCTTATTATGGAAAGAAAACCCACTTTTAAGTGGAAATCGTTTTTTGGGAGACACTGATGCCGAAACAACAAGCTAAAGTGGAGAAACATTCCTCCCTGTGTGCTGGTTTCCTGCAGGATAAAATCAGCCTAAGTATAGGTTTGCCACTAATGTGCATGCCAATCACTGCCAGCCCAAAGACTGGACTCTAAATTTTAACTTTTCATATTTAAACATGAAACTGTGTCATTTGTTCCATCTTACCAAGTAGCAGATGAAATGACTTTAACACACTCAGAAATCAAGAAATGTTTTTTTTTTTTTTACTTTTTTTAAATTTGACAGTTTATATGGTAGATTCATCATCAGAAAGTGGTTGACATACATGTTTGGAAGTTCTACTATTTTTTTCTACATTCTGTACTACAAAATGCAATGTTCTACCTTCTGCATCACCCATCTCACAATATGCATTAGGTAGCAATTCTCATCACCCACATGTTCTTCATTCAACACCATGTGCTCCTCATTTGTTGTCAATCTGTGGCACTTTTATCTGCTGTCAGTTTACCTCTATTTTACAGTGAGATCAATGAAACATCCTGTTTACGTCTCAAACCAAGCTCAAGGCCAAAAGGGGAACGGCGCAGCTCTGAAATAAATGGCTGCAGAAAGCAGCCCACTACCCCAACATCTTGCTCAACCTGTCCAGTACCTCACGTCCACACTCATCTGTCTTCATTACACCGGCCTGCTCGACCTGCTTCTCTGGCTCTCTGTCGCAGGGACCAGGCCTACAGGGAGCTGGCGTGTAGTCTACTTCTGGCATGCTTAGCTCCTGTTCACACGAAACTTCAACATCGTCAACAAATCGCTCAGTTCCTCGCGATAGCTGGTCAAGTCGAGCCTGTAGTAGACCGTTGATGTGGAGTGTGTCAGTTCGGTAACGACCTTTTGGAGCTCCTGTAGAACACCTGCCCACCGCGGTCTGTAATTCCGTCACCAGGCAGCACAGACGGAGACGGAGGGGCTGAGGGAGACCTCACTCTCATAAAGACATTCACCTCTGTTAAAGACATCAACACAATTAACTAGGTTCGATGAGGTCTGTCGAGACATTGTGCTGCTTGTGAATGGAACTGAGCTTACACACCATACGTCATTTCATCCAAACTTTGACTACTCGTCTTTAGGAGTAAATGGAGACTGGGCAGGAGAGGATAATGAAAAAATCTTTGCTTCACAATGTGATGGTTTTTTTCACATGTCGACCAAATGAATACTTCTTAACACTGTTTGAGGGATCCCGAGGTCTGCAGGAAGTCTGCCTTCGGCTATTTGGTACATTCTTATTTCCTGATATCCTTTCAGAGCTGATCCTTTGCAATGTGCCTCTGTAATCGCTCTCTTTATAAGGGTCAGTGTAAAAACTGCACTCAGTTAATGGTCAAAAAATTGCCAGTGCCAAAGATCAAGTGAGGGTTTATTTCCCCCTGGGTCTCTCTTTCATCCAGCAATATTCAAATCAAACTCCCTGAGACCAATGCAATGTAGACTAATCTGTCATCAGCGTTTCACACGCTGGTGGAGATGCTGTCAGATCAAAGTTGTCATGTATAACAAAGCATGTTTAAGGGATAATTAGGGCCAGATGGCTGTTTTTGGTGCCAAGCTAGACAGGCATTCCATATGGCTGTCTGTGACACATCTGCATTGACTGTACGTTAGGCTACTCTCACAAGTGTCAGCCGTTCTCGTCTCCCTGGCTTTGGCTACACACTCCCCCTTTGTTAATGCTGCACTAATGATCATATGCTGGTGCAGTACGCAGCCGTAAACACGGTCTGGACGCCGTTCTTTCTTCTACAAGCAGGTCCATAACAAAGGCTCGCGGAGTTGAGCGATTATTGGATGCCTAAAAGCATCCTGGGTATTAAATGGCAACGATAGAGCGATTACAGCAGTCCAGAACTGTGGGTACAAAGTTCCCAGGCACTGGTTGTGTTTTTTGGTGACTGTGTTACAGTTTCTGCGCTGATGATCTTCAGATTGGACATGTCAGCAGCCAGAAGCATATTGGTCTAATTTTCAAAGTCCACAAATTACAACTAGCAGAACAGTGTTAAACAATACATTTCTATATTTTATGCTGTGAATAGAAGGCTTTCATAAATAGTCTCATAAAACTGATATAGTCCATGTAACCCCATCTGGGTAATTTTGAAATGAACACTCTTGACTAATTTTGGCTGAGCAGCTGCCAGTAACAGTAATACCAGCATTAATATCGCCCAGATCTACACGGACCAGAGTGTATTTGGCATGATCCCTTTCCCATAGCATTTATTAACTGCAGCAGGAGCCTATAATGTTTTCCCTGTTCCAAAACACACAACAGGAGCTCTGGGGCCTAATTCGTCATTGTTATTCAAGAACTGGCTCACCCAACACTTAAAACAAGATCCTTCTAGATTCTAATTAAACACTAAGGTACCTCCCAAGGCTTCAGCTTTGGCGGAGTAAAGCTCTTTGATTTATGTAGTACTTTGTTGTTAGTACACGCTGGCTCGCCTGTTGTGAACACACTGCTGCTGAGTGTGTGTGCAGAACAGTTACTCATATTTGTTAATTAACTCCCACTAACAATGTTTTCCTTCACGTTGTTGCAAAAATGCAGCAGACTGAACACAAATATGGCCCCGTTATTTCATGTCTCCACCTTCAAGCAATTAAGGTGAAGATAATTTGCTATCTACTGAGCTCTCGCTGGGAGGGCAAACTTTCGCTGCTTACCAAATGACGGGCGCTTAGCGTGGCGCAGCCAGCTAGCATGAGATACTGATGGGCTTTCAAAGCACTAATTAGCTCTCAACCTCATGGCCGTCCGACGGAATCCCCCTGAAGTGCCAGCGTTCGCCTGTGAATTACTCCAAATACCAGGGCTCTCCGCGGTTAGCCCTTCAGCCGCACAATCACCAGATGCGAACACTCCTGCCCGCTCTGACATCATGGAGATTAGGCGCCGCCACTGCAGAATCAGCGAGAGTAGGCATGAGTACCTTCCCTACCGTAATGTCACAGAGATTAAACATGCTGGCAGGACACTCTCTCGGATTAGACAGTAACTCAGTAATTCACAGTGACTTAGATTAGATGCTAACTCTACCACTTCAGCACCTCAAAAATGAGACTCAAGCCCTTTAAGCAGGCAGTGTCACTGATACAAGCCTGGAAACACTTTTCTAGTGCAGGACCACTGAGAACAAACGTGCTCTGACTAAAGAAATCAGACACCTTGCCTTTGCTGAATCATAAAGATAAGACACAATTCTATCCTTCAAGATGCTACGATTACACACAAGTGCTCTCACACCAAAGACTTTCCAAAATTAGCTACATGATCTCTTGGTAGATCTCATATTCTCACCATGTTGTTGCAGAACCAAATTTTTATATATTTTTTTCAGGTCAAGATAACCAAGTGACCAAAATCAATCCCAATAAAAAGATCAAATTGTATACTGTAATATCTTAAATCATATATATATATATATATGTTTTAAATTGGTTTAAAGTGGTTATTTTTCATATAGGTTATTTCAAATGCTTTTAAACACCAAGGTTCAGTCTCTAGTCAGAGTCTATGCACACACCAATTAGGAATCACATTAGTCTTGCATTATTTATTCCACAGTAAATGCACTGTGGGCTGGAACTGCCTCTCTCTGTTTCTGCTCAGTCTCATTACCTCAATTACAGAGGCCCAGAGACGGAGATAAAGCAGATAACAGCTTAATCGCCTTTAGCCTCTGACAGAACCCATATGAACGGGCCTTAGACTTTAACACTTTTACACTTTTAGTATTTCTTGCGGGGGGGAGGGTGTTGTTGTTATTTGTTTGTTGGTGAGATGAGCAAAAAAGGTGAAACACCAGGGTGTAACTGCACACCAGGTCTGCCTTTTGCTCTCTCTGACTCCCTTTATCCACCTCATTAACCGCAATCATGACTTTGTTTTGTATCCGTATTTTACTACACTGCTCCCATACATTCGGTTGGAGCTTGAGAGAGGATTAGGGGCTTGGATGTAGCTTGTGCAAACAGTGACCCATCTCCCCCCCCATCCCCCAGTAGAGCTCTCTTCTCTTCAGTGATCTGAGGCCTGAGTCTGGAGAGCAAGAGAGAATGAATGTGCTCCTATGAAAGGTTTACTGGGGGCGAGTTATGGGGGAACGGTCATAAAACAGTACTGTGCTGAACTCGGGGAGACTGGATTGAGATTCTGCTGCTACCGTCCAGCAAAATGGCTGGTCTGTTGCATCTGGTGACCTCAGTAAGAGTGGACCCCGGATGCTCACACACACACACACACATACACACACACACGTTTGCCATTCTTTAAAGCCCAGCATAAATGCACTGGACTGTTGAACAAACTCCCAGCATGCGTTTTTAAATCTGTGCCACACATCCTTTATCCCAGAGGAGCCCAAGTCTGTTCTTGGTGATCTACCAACCCTAATCTTACCTACCTAATCCTGGTAATCTAACCTACCTAATCCTGGTAATCAAGTACCTCATTAGCTTCTTAATATTAGAGTCTGTTGAGTTGGATTAGGGTGGAAACGACACTCTGCAGGATGGTGGATCTCAGGAACCAGACACCTCAGGATGAACCACCCAACCCTTTGACTCCAGGTTCAAACCCCATGCATCTGACATTAAAACACTCAACAAATGCAAAATGTATCTCCCACAAAAAAAACAAACAAAAAAAAACATGAATGATAAAGATTGAGACCTATTAACTGTTGCTGATCTGGTCCGCTAAAAGCACTGGTGTCTTAAAGATCAGCTTAGCAGTGAGAGCTCAGAGTGACACCCTCTCTGATATCTCACAATGACCTTTACAATCCTTTTGGAAAATGGGGCCATGATAACAGATAAAGAACGGAGAGAGCTTTAACTGAACAGTCGCGGGCTTTCATAAAACCACACAGCGTGTCATTATTCTCGCACTCTCCCATTATGATTGGTTAACCTTGGACACCTGTGCTGTGACACTTTAATCAAAGCCTAGTTAATGCCACTGACACTGTGCAATCTTTCACCCACGAGTCCCACACTGAAAAGTAGAGAAAGGTAAAATGGATAGAAAAAAGGACAAAATCTCACTCGAGAGAGAAAGTTCGTCCTGGAGAGAAAACACACTTGTGTCCAATTTGGCCAAGATATTTAAAGAAGGATGAGGAGTGTGAGGTTTGATGCTCTTAGTAAATGCAGATCTGTCTGACCAGTAGTCAAGGATATCCTGTATGCTAAACACTAACTGTCAACAAAGAACTTCCTTTAATAGTATTTTGTACAATACATTTTTTAAACTCTATAGGTTTATATTTAAACTAAGTCAACAGTTTGCCTGCTACTACTGTTAGAAATCAATTTAATTTAATTGTTGTATGTTCAGTTGCAACAAAGCACTGGGCGAGAGAAGGTCCTACTGGCCTTTCCCCTTAACATAAAGCACTGGACCTCTCCCGGTAAAAGTTTGAAATTCTCCCAGTAAAAGTTCAAAGCTCTCCCAGTAAAAGCTCAACGCTTTTCCCAATAAAATGCCAAATTCTGTTGCCTTCTTTGAGGCATTAGCAGTTCCAAGAATATCTGTATATGTATTTGGATTAGATGCAGCTTATTTCACAAATGTACTTGGATACCAACATTCTGATTCTAATGCTTGGTGAAAAATATCAATAAGAATTGTTTTAAGCCACTTTCTCAGTAGGAATACTACTGGAGGCAATAATAGGAACAACCAGCAGGGGCACCGTTTCCTATAGAAACCACTATTATTGAAATGTATTTAAAAGTCCCTCAAGGTGTCCCCCAAAACCACAAAGACATGTACTCCACATTGATCACAGCCTGTAACCATCACAGCTCGCCTGTGTTGTCCTGAGACTCAAATATTAGTCTACTTCAAATATCAGTCTATTCAAAAGATGCACAGCAGACTAGTACAATGTTGGCAAAAATCAATAAATCCCCTCCCACCATATTTCATTTAACAAACTGTCAGGGATACCTTAAACTCCCCCCTGGTTTCAGATGGGCAGGTAGTGGGTATGTGTGCCTACTGCTAAATCCCCTCCCCCACACGTCAATACTTTTCCCATAAGTTCCAGATGGGAACCATCTGCTCTGCTTCTATAATATGACTTTATCAGAACCTAAATGCAACATTCAGTTGCTCTGTAGCAGAGAGGTATGGGTGGGCGTAAGGATGCTTCTGAGGCCAATAAAAATCACATCAGCGATGAAGCAATCACTGTACGATTGTTGAAGCCAATCTACAAAGCAGGCACTCTGTGCTTTGGTTCCGCATATGAAATAAATATCATCACTAAGGGAAACCATATGTTTCGATGAAAGGCACCCTGTTTCAATCATCTATTCCTTTCTTCCCTGGAGTGCTCACCGAATCCCCTGGTTTTATAACTTCATCTTTTCTCTTTTTTTTTTTTTCATTCAACATCAAACCAAGAACATGTGTCAAAACGTGTTACAACACAATCAACCTCGAGCACACTTTCATTCAGCCACCTTAATGAAGGACGGCGCTGGAAAACCGAGAAACGTGGACGTCACAGGCTTCTCAGGAACTGGAGGGTTGTATTACAATGGAAAACATGCAGTCATGGACACGAAAACAATTTCATGGTTGGCGAACCGGAAGACAGTGCAAACATGTGTGTGAAAGGTCCCTATTCTCCTCCATGTGTCTGCATCGCTATCATCCAGCGCACTGTAGTCAAATGATTAATTGCCCCGGGCAGTTCCATCAAGCACAGTCGACAGGATGAGCTTCCAGGCCATTGAAACGAGTGTCCTTGGACTGAGAGAGTCGAAAAACCCAGCTTTGCTTAGGCTCGAGTCCAAAGGATAACCACAACCCTCTTCTAAATGCTTCGGACAGAACTGGACATTTGACACTATAGATCTGGTTTGTAGTGAAGGGCAGAAAGTCATCAGTGACGCTGTAATTGGAGCTTTGTTATGATGATGATGATGATGATGATGATGATGATGATCATGATGATGATATGTGGCTTTAATCTACATATGGAAATGAAGCAAATCCTCTCAAGAATGAGACTCTGACAACCGAAAAATGAGAAGAGGACCAAAGAGAGACAGGAGAGAGAGATCACAAGAAAGAGAGAGAGAGAGAGAGAGAGAGAGAGAGAGAGAGAGAGAGAGAGAGAGAGAGAGAGAGAGAGAGAGAGAGAGGGGTTGATAAAGAGAGAGAAAGATAAAGAGAAAGTGTGTAATATCTAACATTTCATTTCAAATAAATTATGGCAAATTACATTCCCGGGGAAAACAAAGAGACTTTATTCTTATCAGTCTAATGCACTCCTATAAAAGATCCCATTAAAATCCTGAGAGAGGGTGATGGTGCTTTTCCAATTTATATTAGCTTTTTTGTGGAGACCATTAAAGGTTATTTATTGGATGAAGATGACTTTCAATGGGCACAATATCAGTGTTTGGGGTAGAATTGGATTAGGAGGGATTTGGGCATCACCCTGCTGAATCGTAGTGGTATATGACATCCTAGGGAGAGGGTGGGGCTAAATAAAGGAGCAGTAACTGATTACCTCTCTAAGCCAATAGCAAACACACACATAGTAGCCCGATTTCCATAACACAGAACCCAGCTGTGCTTGAAGACCTTCCTGGTTGGGAAAACCCACAGAACCACAGGATGAGAAAATATAAACAAGGAAGAATGGCAGTGGCCATGGAAACGGCAAAGGAGCCCCTGGCTGGTCATCACCCAAGTCTATAACATTAATGTGAAAGTGGCCTAACTTCTGACATTGAGGAATACAGAAAAAAAGATGTCGCTTCCTCTGTTCATTTGAATGTGTTCTGTTTGCACATTCAAATTAGCTTTTTATTTACTCCCTGTCTCTGAACTCTTTGCTCACCGAGTCCTACTAGTATTTGAACACCTGCTGTTTTTGTCAGTCCATACAGAGCAAGCAACAGACGCAGAGGATTGTGGGTCTGTGTAGCAGAACAGAGAGCAGCCACACAAAGGACTAATGGAATAATCAGTCCAGAATAATGATTTCACCTCATCATCTAAGGCATGATATCAGATCTCTCATTCTCTTGCTACATTAATGAGGGCAGAGGTCTCCATCTCTCTCCCCCTCCCTCTCTCCCTCTCCCTCTTTCTTTCTCTCTCTCTCTCTCTCTCTCTCTCTCTCTCTCTTTCTCTCTTTCTCTATCTGTGCAAATGGAAGCCAAAACAGAAAATGGGGAAATACCCGGGCAAAAAATGAGAATGTCCGGTGAAAAGTCAATTAAGTAGAAAACAAAGCCAATCAGAACAGTACAACATTTTGGTTGTGCTCTCAAATTGGAGAGAATCGTGAGAGACAGCTTGCATGTGAAGCCAGTTAAAGTTGATGCATTTACTGGGCAATGTTTCACTCAACCTGCTCATTACACACTCTAATATGGGCTGTTAAGGCACTGCATTAATTAACCAACATTCCCTATGGGCAGAAACACAAGCAGTCGTGAATCAAGCAGTTTTTAACCACTGGTTAAACTTTTAAATTATGAGAGCATTACACATTTCTGCTCAGGTGTCACAACGCAGCTTTTGAAATAGAATATAATTCATGGGCCAGAAATGCTTCTTGAGACACCCATTCACAATTGGCTGACTAGCTTTTAGAAAATAGCACAACGAAATTCACTATTCTTGGAGAAATTACATTGTTTCCTTCAACAAATCAGAGCTGATATTCCTGGAAAAAATGCAGGATGAACCAGGAATGAACAAACTAGTGAGTACCTAATGGTCATTTACAGGCCTAATTTCGCAAGTTGTTTCAGAAGACAATTCTGCAAAGAAGGGCCTGGCTGCCACTGTTGGCAAGAAAAGAACTGCTGCATCTGAAGTACTGAAATACCTACAGCATTCAGCCAATGATGCTGGATGTTCTAGTGGAGCCTACATTATACCCCAAACAGGCATTTCTGTTCCACTTCTGTAGGTTTAAGGTCATAAGGATTAGAGAGCAATCACCAGTCCAATTATAATCTCAGAAATGACATAAAAGATCACTGACACAGGAAATCACTACATGGGGCGTGTTGATACTGTTTATTGGGGTTGTAGATAAAATTAGATGGATATATTCATTGGCTGTGTGACAGCAATCTCCAGGGATACAGTTGACTGAATAACCAATTTTGATGCGAAAATATCTAGAGGATACAAAATATAAAATCCTGAACAATATAGCAATTAAAAAGGGGCACAATAAGTTCTTCTATATCATAATACATCATATATATATATCATTAATCATACATCATATGAGATATAAATTCATCATATGAGATAAATATAAAAGATATGCAGAAATGTCATCACAACACATTCAGAATGTATCCTGACAAAGTGACAACACTAGATAAAAGGAACTGCCAGTGCGAAGCTTTTTCGTACTTTCTAATGGAGATGTGTGTTAGCCAAGAGCTTCCCAACTCAGTGCAGCTAAGCCAATGTATGGATATGTTCATTGTCTTATCACAGTTCTTTTGTGGAACATCGCCTGACCAATCAGCATCCCAGCCTGGCATCCAGACTTCTCACTTTGCCCATCAAAAGGCAAGGACATCCTAAACCTCCCGCAAATGGGTCTTTGGCATCAGTGCAGTGTAAGCCTGTTCCTTTTGAGCTGCCAAGGAGAGAGACCATCATTTCAGAGAAGGACAACCCCCTCCCCCCCCTCCCCTAAAGAAGACCCTTCGAATCTTTGTTCAGCTCAGTCTCACGGGACGATTTGATGACACTCTTCTGCAGGCCTTTAATCAATGATGCCTTTCTCTGCTTCTACTCATCTTCTGTGAAACATTAACATGAACACACACACACAAAACAAGCACCTTCATACAAGTTTGTGTGAAACCTAGCTAGTGATAAACTACAGTAATATGACTCCAATTTCTTGGGCCAACTGCCGTGTTGTCTACACGGCTGACATTTATTTGGTAACAGATACTAGTGAAACACTAAAAAAGGAATTTTGAATCATGGCTGTGCCACACCAGGCGGATTGGGCCTGATTTTCCTTGCCACTCACTCAATCCATACGAGATTCGCTTCCCAGACCACAAGGACAGTAACTTAAATCCACCATCAGGGGGCGCCATGGTTGGTCCCCTGCAAGCCCTCTAACACAAAGACATAATGAGCGTACATGGTGTGTTTCAGTGCACGTGTACATCTGTGCATCTCAGCTGTAGCCTCCTGACTGCTTCGACAGGCTCGCTGATGGTTATGTATTCTCTGAGTCATTACCACAGTCTGTTCATTTTCTTTATGTCCCTTTGTCCTGCCTTGGTTTCACTATATTTGAAACATCACAGCTGGTTGCCCAGTTCAGAGGCCCTCCGGTCATTTTGTTCTTTTGTATATTTTAGTTTATGTGCTTATTTTTTTGTGTAATGGCCACCAACCTCCTCTGGTGAATGTAAATTGTTGGAATTTCCTATATTTGATATTACAGATCTATCATTTGATGTTAAAGTGAGTATTTTAACTATTACAGCAGTGTAAAATCAATGAAGGATAATGAGCTATGAAATAAGAGAGAAGAGCAGTACATAGACCATCACCCAGGAGCAGGACACCTCTATGGTCTCTTCTGTATTCATTTCCCTGCCATAGAACAACAGTGGAACCAAACAGGTTAGTCTCCATTTTATCAACTTCAAGGTTACTTTTGCATTGGTTCAGACCATTGGCTGCTGGACTAACAGTATAAACACTCATGTTTGGGAAGATGTGCTCGAAGCAGGTTAATCAAAGACTGTGAGGTTAAAGATACACTCTGTAATAGCTGATCTCATCTGGTTAATGGTGGGCATCAGCTACAGATGAAACATAATTACATTTATCAGCTACACCACAGCACTCCATACACTCCATGTCAATCATATGGGGGCGGAGTTATAGGTAAAGCTGCTGGAATGGTGGAAAAGTTAGTAGCAATGAGGGAATTCTCTACCAAAACACACACAAACATACTCACACACACTCAGAGTGGTTATATTTCTTGTATCAAACACTGATAGCAGAGGCCTTGGACATGCTGAGCAGCAGAGAACACAAGGGGATTATCTGTGTTTCCCTTCAACTGAGCTGTGTCTTGGTCCCACAGTGTTCTGCGCTCTCTGACATTCATGGGATATGGGATGTAGTTATAGAAAATAAGACTACAACTGCTATCCCTGAACCACTCTCTCATCCTGGAACCACAATCACATCAAAATCCAAGATCATCTAGGACAAGGATCAATAGACAGAGAGAGAAAACAGAAAAGAAGGAGAGAGAGAGAGAGAGAGAGAGTGAGAGAAAGAAAGACATGAACACTTCATTTCAATTCAGTTCATCTTTCTGAAGGGAATATGATCTGATGAAGTTTCTTCAGTGAGTGACTCAGTGCAGGTCTGCACTGCACTTCACCACAGTACAGGGACATTCACAAGCATACAGCTCTTATAACATCTCGCCCAGAGAGTTCCAGCTCTGCCTCTAACGCCACCTTACAGGTCCCTCTTCGTTTCAGAATTATAAATGAAGCCAAATAAATCAGAGTGGTGAAAAGTTCTGCATGGTGAATGTGTTTGCATTGTCTAATACACTGTCTCTGCTAGGGTTACCATTTAAACCCCCTTTATCTATTTTACCATTCATATCTTTAGATCACACTCAAGAATTCCACAATTTGTCATCGCATAACACATTGTCCTCTTGAGACATGTTTGGGCAACTGTAATGACAACAATGTCTTCATCGGTACTGCTGATCTTATGAAGTGATAAAAAAATATTCATGAGATGTGGTCTGGAGTATCCGTGCAAGAGAGAAACGCATGTCAGTAGAAGAAAACATGAAACAACAATGTCACATCTGCTTCCTCTTCAGTGAACTCTGTCTAGAAGCCCTCATTAGAAACCTGAAGCCCAAGGCTGTTTTCCCTTCAACACTTGATCATTCTGGCGACCAGCATTTTTGCTCACTGCCAATAGAACGATACTTTGTCTGAGCAGCCGCCATGGCAACAGTTATCAGTATTGTTGCAGTGTTGCCAAGGAAGTGCAGGAAACTGACAGAAGACTCTGGCTTTGAGGACAAAGGCAAAGGGGTAATCCTGCAGAGCGGGCTCTCTGCTACTGGTAGAGAAACACAGCTGGCTTTTATAAGAGATGGGGAGTGGACCATGAAACAAATCTGCAAATAAACAAACAACAAACACAAAAACCATTTTTAAAAAAAAGCAAATAAAAATGTAAATGAAAATGGCACTTATTTCAGTACAGGGAGTAAATGTGCAGCGCACTATATGACTTAAATATAACATATGGCTAAATGGCTAAAAATATAACAACTAACACCCCCCACCCCCCTGGAACTCTGTAACGGTCACTGCATTTGACAAATCCAGTAGAATATTCCTCAAACTGACACAGTACATTAAGAAAAGGAATTTGATGACCAGCTCAAAACAGGTATCCACTTCCTGAAGATCTAACAAGAGCCTTGTATTAAGAAGTAGCTCACATCAGACAGGCTTCAAGGAGAGTTAAGGGGAAAGCATGCTTCACTCAGGGTAAGAACAGTAAAAAACATTTTGGACACAGAAAGAATGAGTGTGTTTACACTCAAGAACTATAATTGAAGGAACATATTCAAACACTATAATTCAAACCAGTTTTCACTAACATAATCCTCAAATATCTCACTTATATATGTTACATATGCACTTACATATACATCATATGTGTACAGCACAACAGAAATTCCATTAGAGCTTCTACAAAATACTAAACATTTAATCTGTTACTTCCTGATGTGTGAACACAACTTGCGTTATCTCCTTGTAGTGTGAACATTACAATCTAGATCAAATGTTTTGCAACTGGCAGTTTAAATAAACAAAATGAGAGTTGTCTTGAGTGTTGCTAAGTTTCAAGCCACCAATCTAATTAACAAACTTTTCTCTCTGACATTAGTGTCAGATTGGGCCGAATTTGTATAACGCCCAAGTTTCATGTAAGTAGTCAGGAGTGTACTTTCACATTGTTAGACTTACATTTACAGCATTTGGCTGACGCGTTTATCCAAAGCGACTTACAATTGTGACTGAATACATCTTGAGCAGATGAGGGTTAAGGGCTTTTGCTCAGTGCAAAATAGCTTGCAATAGTGCAAACTTGGCAAAGGTGGGGTTTGAACCAGTAACCTTCTGATTACTAGTCAAGTGCCTTAACCAGTGAGCTACCACTGCCCACCAATTTATGTTCAGTGTATCGTTATTGCTGTTATGCAGCTCAAATCTGGGTAAGTGAGTGTATTGTATAGTTTGTATAGTCAGAGTGCAAAGTAAGATACAAAAGTTAGGGTTTACACAACAGATTCAGAACTCCAGTACTGTAGCAAAATTCCTATTGCAACTCTGCAACTATGAGTCTAAATATTGTTCCATTTAATATTTAAATGTAAGGAATTAACATTTAGTATTAGGCTAAAAAAAACAAAACAAGGAAAACTTTGAGGCAGATAGAAGGTATAGACTCTTCCAGTATGGAGCGTGTGAAGGTTGAGGCAGATAGAAGGTATAGACTCTTCTAGTGTGGAGTGTGTGAAGGTTGAGGCAGACAGAAGGTATAGACTCTTCCAGTATGAAGTGTGTGAAGGTTGAGGCAGATAGAAGGTATAGACTCTTCCAGTATGAAG
>JAOYMR010000019.1:10451915-10469787 GCA_025802075.1 Tenebrosternarchus preto
ACACACACACTATATCTCTCTCTCTCTATCTCTCTCTCTCACACACACTATCTCTCTCTCTCTCTCTCTCTCTCTCTCTCTCTCTATCTCTCTCTCTCTCTCTCACACACACATACACACACACAATCTCTCTCTCTATCTCTCTCTCTCACACACATACACACACACAATCTCTCTCTCTCTATCTCTCTCTCACACACACACACACAATCTCTCTCTATCTCTCTCTCTCTCTCACACATACACACACAATCTCTCTCTCTCTCTCTCTCTCTCTCTCACACACACACAATCTCTCTCTCTCTCTCTCTCTCTCTCTCTCTCTCTCTCTCTCTCTCACACACATACACACACACAATCTCTCTCTCCTTTCTCATGCCATTTTTATTATAAGCAACTTGTCAGCAAACTCTGTTTCCCAAATCTCAAGTTCATTATCATCAATACGTCCAACCTTATGCGCTGTCCTTAATGGCCACATCTAGATGTCGTGCTGCAGTACCTTTTCGGTGCAGTGTAAACCAATTCACCTTCCTCTCCCCATTTCAGATAGTATTAAACAATGCCCTATGTGTGCGCAGCTGTCTCAGAGGAGATGATTTATTGCAGAGTGAGAAGTCTTTGAGTCGCTTTGTGAGGCTGTGCAGTGCAAAATAAGCTCATTTATATTCCATATTGCCACAGCCTGCTCGTTTAATATTCCTGTCAGTGAACGGCAGCCACTGGATTCACTGTGATTCTGATGCGGTACAAAGGAGCCTCTCGGTGTACTAACATTATTAAACACAGTTCATCACATTATATTAATGTGGGGATAAAAGCTCAGATATAAAAGCACAGGTTAAGAGAGCCATCGGGAACTGCTGTTTGAGATTTGACAATCTCCTAATAGCACTTCCACAAGAGGTGCTTTTCTCACCATTATCTTCTAGTTTTTTCCTACTGCTGCAGTGAGAGATCCCTGTGGAGGCTTTAAGACTGACTGTTTAGTGCATGGTTTTTAAACCAAATGAACAAACGGGAAGAATAAATTATTGATTAAACTGTAGAATATGGACTCAAAGACTATGATGCTTTCTTTCAATACATCAATAGAGTCTGTGGCTATTGTTAAGGGCTTTTACATATACATGCTTTCAGCAATTCCATATTCACAAGAGTACAGCACAGCCTGAAGGCCAATCTTTATACTTCATGTTTTCTATACTCCAAGACTAAAGAGAATGGTGTGACTGATCTTTAATGCACAATTCTGTTGCTTTGCATAATTAAAGTGACATGAAGATGCAGCGTGACCTTCTGCACTTTATGGAAACGTGTGGGCAGAAAAGCCACACAGGGATTAGAGATGAAGGTCACATGAGTAATTTCCTACCAACACCATCCCACAGCAGTACAAAATGAAGCTGGCTGAAAGGAGTCATAGCAGAGCTACATCCTGGCCACTGCCCATTCATCTCCACTCCATGACTCGTGGAATGGGGATAAAGCAGATCTAAAACAAGGGTGCTAAAGACGGGCTGAGTCCGACACAACACTGATTTATCTCCTGCTTTATCTCACCCTCTATCAGATCGGCTGCTCCTGGCAGTGCCTCCGTCTCGGCTGAAGCTCAAAGGTGATCGAGTCTTTGCGGCTGCAGCGCTGAGACTCTGGATCAGCGCGGACGTTACATCCGTTCCCTCCGTTCCTGCTTTCAAATCCAAATTAGAAACATACTTTTATTGGTTAGCTTTTGATTCCTCCAAATGAGTGACAGTTTTCCGTGTTGTTTTAGTCCCTTTGTATTCTCGACACGTATGTGATTGTTGGTGTGATTTTATTTTTCTAATCTTGCAGTGCTGTTTAAATGTATGTCGTTTATGTATTATTTACAGCACTTTGAGTTTAGATGTGCTCTATAAATAAAATACTCACTAAATACTTTACTAAATACTTAATACTTACTTATTGAATACTTTACTAAATACTTACTTATTGAATACTTTACTCAATACTAAAGCTGGCAATAAACAGATGGGATGAAGCACATTTGAGCAGGGAAACAACCAAACCATGCTGGACTGTGACTTATCAGGAGGGTAGCTGGGTCCCCCAGTCTCTCACAGCCATCTGGGAGTAAAGATAAACTGGAAATTTAAGAGTATGTGGGAATTTTGTAATATACAGCGCTTTCATTTGTGTGGTTAAGGAGTACATTCCATGCAAAACAAACACTGGTGAAAAATGAATGCAATGATCAAATTTGCTTTGACTTTTACCTTTTTTATGTTTTCTCTTACCTTTTTCTTTTCATTTCAACAGATTCAGGAATCTAACAAATGTACCTCTTAAGCAGTAAAAGGCCTTCTTCTCCACTGTGACACTTGATGAGTGGTTTATATAATCCCAACACAACTGTAAGAGATACAGCAAAGCACCCAGAGCCGGTGAGTGTGTGTATAAGCAGGTTAGAGGGCCTAGTCAATACCCTGCCCTTCATCTACCCACTTCAAAAAAAAAAGCCCCTCGTGCTGTGATTGCAGCTTGTCTGCCTGTCGTATCAAAGACATCGCAGGGGGTTGGTGTATGCCCGCCTGGGGTCCATTGATCGACCTTTCTGATTGGCTCCGTTACAGTTCTTACTTACCTCAGTTTCTTTTATCTTCTTTTTTGGAAAGGTGTTGGAAATTTTGGACAGAAAACTGGAAAAAAATTTAATTATGTACCTTCCTCTTTTGAACTATACTCCACCCCATCCATCCACAAGGAATAAACCATACTTAAGGAAAATATCTTTGTCTTCCTGACCAACTAAAAACGTTTAACTTGTTTTCACCTTATTCTGAAGCAAACGACTCCAGCAGAGGCCTTGGGAAAATAACCTTTAAAAAAAAAAAAAAAAAAAAAAAAAACCCACCACAAACAGCTTCTGCTTTTCTTCAGCCACTGCCAATAAGAAAACTGCTAGTCTGTCATCATTTAACTCATATATCTAACTATGGCAACTGTTAACCGTCAGTGATTCACTGAAGACAGTTAAAGATCAATGACACCAGCAGCATATGATCACTAAAGAAACAGACAAAGTAAAAATACCCTTTAATAAATATTATATATATATATATATATATATATACACATGCAACATTGAGCCCGTTGTAAACATAGTATAAAGTACAGTTCACTTATTTCTTTTTGCTGAAGGCTCTCCTTGATCAGAAGCAGAAGATGTTTCTCCGGTTACTACAACAGAAAGAACAAAGAACTGTATTAAGTCATCATTAAAAAGCAGTGACTCAGTGAATGTGCAAGTTGTGTGTGCACTTTGACCTAATAAACACTGTTCAGTTGAGGTTTTGTCACAAATGCAACCACAGTTTCCATACAGAACAGGTTTTTACCGCACTGTGGTCTGATTAGTTGTTTTGCTTGCAAAATAGCACGTGATAACAGCACTTACAGTGAGCTGCATCCCTGACATAAAGACAATCACAGAAAAATTATTTCAAAGAATAACTACTGAGATCTTGTCTTCACGCTTACTGAGAGCATTTGGCTTTAAGTGGATTTAAAAAAATAATGTGACAAATAAAAGATTATTTTGTCTAATTATTTGTCTAATATGCAACAACTCAAGCGTTATACTTCCTTCCATCGTAATAAAAAAAGAGGACTGTTTAAAAAAAGAGGACTTTTTCCTGTCTAAAGTAATTCTATAGTTACTATGATTCGGTTTAATTCTAATCCTAATGGTTCCTTTTGGGGTAATTACTGAAGATCAGAGAATATTTTTTTTAAATATGAAATAAAAAGCATCCACAAAGGTCATAAATTCAGATATATTCATTTCTTCAGGTGATAAGGTATATTTTATGTGAGATCGCGTTTATATGTAACTGTCTCCGTTAATTTATATCAGCAGACTCACATAAAGAATGCAATTAGTGTTAACAAATCATGACTGAAATATGAAATTGTAAACAAGAAATTACCGATTAAACACTTTCCATATCAACCAGTTTGAATACATGCTGTTATGCTGCTATGCAGCTATAATAACAGAAAATCTGTGGCTAAATCATAAATCTTATGTTCATCTCTGAGAATTTATATTTACAAAAAAAATTGCTTAGTTCTGAATATATTCCATAGTCTAGCATGTGTTTATTTTCTTGTTATTAATGTTGCTAATGAGTATTGTTACAAAATTTAATGCATCCTTAAAAGAAAACATTCAAACCAAACTTTAAATCTCATGATTTCATCCATATCAATTTATACTGTTTATACTATATAGGTTTTTTTTTTTTACTGGTTTTACATTGTTGTATTTAATGCATATGAGCTGTATTGTGACTTGGTGAATGTTGCTGAATGTTTTGGCTTTTGTCAGGTGCTTTCAAGGTGCTTTCATGGTGCACCTGTGCACTTACGTTCAGGTGGCTCGGTCTTGCTCCACTTCCTTTTCCGATTAATCACCTGTTTGATCTTCTCCAGTAGTTCAATGACCTGAAACTCACTCTTGACCTTATTGTTGAGCACGTGATACCTGTTCTTGCACTGTTCCACCAGCCACTTTAACTCCTCTCTTGCTCCCTCAATATGCCGTTCAATAGTGACCTCTCCTAACCAATCTCCCCTGGAGAAAAGCACCATGGTGTGGTCCCAAACATCTGCACCCATAAGCTCCAAATGCTCCTGCACAGCAATCTTATGTCTTTTCATAAAGGGGGCTCCTAAAGGATAAACCATACAGAAAACATGAGGCCCTTCACCAAGCATCTCAATGCCTCTTCTGAGTTCCTGCTTAAGCTCCTCAGAGGTATCCTCTGCAGAAACCCAGTTCCAGCTGGGTGTGTCCACCACAGTGACTTGAATTCCTGCAATTTTGTTTGATTCCATGACACACACTTCAGTTTGTGCTCCAACGCCGAAGACCTCCTTGTTTAAAATGGTGTTTCCAGAGGAACTCTTTCCTGCCCATCGTCCACCAAGCAACACTATCTTCAAATGATCACTGTCTGTTGAAAAAGAAAAAAAAAAGAATAAAGTTGTAATATTAAGTATAAAGAAAAACTAATAAGACTGATTTTATTGATATTGAACATTACATAGAAGTTTTAAATAATCGGTTTAAAGAAACTTAGTTTCTTTACTTTACTTAGTTTCTTTACTTTACTTTACTTAGTTTCTTTACTTTAACCCACCACTGTTTCAGTCTACCATTACCATTTTTCATTGTACCATTACTTAACACAAATATTCAAATAAACAAAGTCAAGTCAGAGTCAAAGTGAACTTTATTGTCATCCAGAAAACCTGATGAACATCTACAACTTTAAACCATACAAAAGATCAGGTGGATCGAACATGGTTATTTCTTGTGGATTAGTGCAATGCAGATCACATGACTGCTCAAATATACATTTTAGAGCAATAAATTGGTCACACAAAAAACTATTGTAACTCAGAACACTTTTAAACACTGCACTGGTAAAAATCTAAGAATTGAAGTGTTTTAAGAAGGATATGTGCATCAAATACCAGATGTGTCCAACTCTGATTAATGGTATGGCACAGCCAATAAGGTTACCATATATTCCCAAATCATATCTAGAAATGTAGCCAGATTTATGCAGTTAGCATAAATATGGATAAATATATAGGCAGATATCTGGGAATCCATTTTTTATTTATTGTTGCTTTCTAAAGTACAGGTCTAAGCTACTTTACACGAACGGTGTACACACCATGTACTTTGTGTTTCGTAAAAACTGCATTTTTCAGCGTATTTAATATCCACATTACACGCTAACATTTCAAAAGCTGTAAATTTAGACCTACGTGCCAAAGAGATCGCATCCTAAGTGGAGAAAAGTGTTTACTAAATTAGCTACCTTTGGCGGCTCCTGAAAACTCCACTGACATACATTAGTTATGAATGACGAACACTCTTTTTTTGGCTGCTTTATCACATTCAGATAACCGCAAACTAGTGAAATCCCCTTCACCCGATTATGTCGTGAAAAAAAATCTCACCAGACGCGGTAGCCATAGGTCTTTCGTCAGTTATCTACCTAACTTATTTCAAAGTCTACTATGGAAAAGTTTGAAAGTGAAACCGGAAGGATTAGAATATTTTTACTGCAATACCCGGGACGAGCACAACAAAAAGTCATAAACCAGTTTGTAACTGAAAAATGACACAACCTTTTCAAGCGCACAAAAACGAGCTCCTCCACTTTATAGGGTTGACCCGCGTGGTCCTTTGTTTTTGTTTTCACCGTTTCACTCTCTTGCGTTTTGTAATCACATGTAATCACATCACAGGTGTCTCGTTTTCCGTCACTTAGCTAAGACACCTGTGCTTTATTTCACCTTTATCTTCCCCTATAAAGTCTATTTAGTTACAAACCTCGTTGTAGGTCAATGTTGGGATGTCATCTTCAGACTTATTGTTGTTTGCAATTTACTTTGGCTTTTATTAAATCACTTTGCTCTGCAACTCTCGTTTATGTGCTGCCCTTCCACCAGGCAGCGCCATGATGCAGCCCTAAACGGAGCAAATTTAAGGTTACTTAAAAAAAACACTGCATTAGCTAAGTTACTGTAAGCTTAGCTGTAGATATCACAAACATGCATAGGGGTAAATGTAGGTCAGTGGCCCTCAGCTAATAATCAGAAGATTATTCTGGTTCAAGTCCCACCTCTGTCAAGATGCCACAGTTGGACCCTTGAAAAAGGCCCTTAATTCAGTCACAATTGTAAATTGCTTTGGATAAAATTGTCAGACATATTTGTAGGCCTAAACTGGCTGTTAGCATAAACTGGGTGCTGGCTTATATCCCAATGTTCATTATTTATTATTATTCTTATTAAATACTATAAAGGTTTTTAATTGTACATGAAATACTATAACTTTCATACAAAAGTTATGAAACTGACCTCTATAACAGTTTTAGTCTGCCCACTATATTTTTAACTAATGGCCATTTACTCTTGCCTCTGTTAGTCTCATTGCCAACATTTCTCTTCTCATTTAAGCCATGTGGTCAAATATGCAGACTATGTCTGTTTATTATACGTATCTAAGGAGTAATTACTCGGAAAGTCTGAAGGTTTACATGACTGTTTATATTAGTTCACATAGAGACCTTTTTTCTGAGTCATACTGAATTGGACTGAACCTCGGCAGTGAAGAAAAAAAAAAAAAACATAATTCCACTTGAGCAGCAGAAAAAATATAGTTGCTATATAACTGCATCTCTGCTGAAAGAGAGGAAATGCCCATGAAACATCCACTTCATCTGACATGCTTAAGCACTTGCATTAATATATGTCTCCAGAAATCTCAGGGAGAATTTTCAAAAGCACACTTTTGAATTGGTAATGGCCTTTTCATTATCCAAAATATTTTCCTTACCTCTAATAGAATGATAAAAAAAAAAAATCAGAATTAACGCTTTAATGTATGTTTTACGTCACTAGAAACACACCGTAACGTACACACTGCAATGGCCATCTATAATAAAGTCACAAGTTACATATTGCCTGGACAAACAGAAACTGTGCGGTTTTTGTTTGTTTTATGGAAGGGCAATTGTGTTGAAATTCTGAGTATTACTTTGAGCAGATCATGTTATTGTAGGGATGTGATGAGATAGGATTTACTGCCCTCTTCCTTTATGTGTGTGTGTGTGTGGTGTGAACCACAGATCAGATCCGCTTCCTGGGTAAAGTTATACTGCATCAATATATTACAGATGGGACATCTGGAACACATCTTTGACAACAAGGGCATGACAAGCTGTGTGTAGCATAATGTGAGAAACCTCACATATTCTTTTTTTCCACACAGCTAACATTAGGGACACAAGGCACTTCTACTGTAGGCCTTGGAGATTAGTTTCATGGTTCAAATTATGGATAAATCCTGTAGGAATTTAACCACATAATAATGACTGAAGTCTCATAAAGGGAAACTCTGGGGAGGTCTCCAAATAATGATATGTTTACAATTTCCCTTTGTCAAGCTTTTTTAATGACACAATTAAAATGAAAGATTAAATTCAAAATTCCATATACAGTTCATGACCAAAAGTATGTGGAAACCCCTCCTAATTTCTACCAGGTGTTTGAAATCAAACACCTAGCCATGCAGTGTCCATAGACAATGTCAGTAGAATGGGTCGTACTGGAGAGCTCAGTGACTTTAAATATCATAGGATGCTACCTTTGCTGCAAGTCATTTTGGGAAACCTATGCCCTGCTAAATCTGAATTGGTCAATAGTAAGTGCTATTATTGTAAAATGGAAGCATCTAGGAGCAACAACAGTTCAGCCAAGAGACTGTGCAAACTGACAGAGATGGGGCCGCCAAGTCCTGAAGCATGTAGATTCTGTTGCATCATTCTGTACCCAGAGTTCCAAACTGCCTCTGGAAGCAACATCAACAAAAAACTGTGTGCTGGGAGCTTCATTAAATGGGTTTCCATGGCCGAGCAGGTCATGGAAACCTTAAGATCATTCTTAGCTACAATGCCAAGTGCTGGCTGGAGTGGTATAAGGGATGATGCCATTAGACACTGGAGTGGAAGAAATGTTCTCGTTGCGATTCCTGACAAGTAATACATCTGCATGTTATCAGATTTACTTTACGAGCTTTATGAGCTCATATAGGTGTAATACATCTGTATGTTATCAGATTTACTTTACGAGTTTTATGAGCTCATATCGGTGTAATACATCTGTATGTTATCAGATTTACGAGCTTTATGACCTCATGTAGGTGTAATACATCTGTATGTTATCAGATTTACTTTACGAGCTTTATGACCTCATATAGGTGTAATACATCTGTATGTTATCAGATTTACTTTACGAGCTTTATGACCTCATATAGGTGTAATACATCTGTATGTTATCAGATTTACTTTACGAGCTTTATGACCTCATATAGGTGTAATACATCTGTATGTTATCAGATTTACTTTACGAGCTTTATGACCTCATATAGGTGTAATACATCTGTATTTTATCAGATTTATTTTACGAGCATTATGAGCTCATATAGGTGTAATACATCTGTATGTTATCAGCTTTACTTTACAAGCTTTACAAGCTCATATAGGTGTAATGTATCTATGTTATCAGATTTACTTGTAAAATTTTCTTGTTAAAGTAAACTGAGGAATGAAGCTTGTTGACAAAGAAGATCTTCATACTGAGTTGTCAAGTTTATTAATTGAATTTGGCTATCTTTACACAAACTGTATGTTCCAACCAGTCCACTTCAAGTGTTAAAGGTTGTGTGCCTGATCACAGTGATTTTGTGGTGATCAGTGACCCTGTGGACAAATTCAGCTTGTGGTTCAGAAAGTTCAGAAGCAAAATACCAAGAATCATTCAAACAGATGAGCCTCAACCAGGAAATCACATTTTAACATCTGTGTACAGAATTTCATCTGTACTACTATACACTACTATTCAGACTTTGTCTCTAATGACCTGTAACAGCAGAAGGCAATGATGCTGGGTGAAGAACCTTCAGTGAACGCTGGAGCATGAAAGCCAGACTGCTGTGGAGCTGCAACATGTTCTGGTCAGAAGAATCCAGGTTATTTCTGCATGGGGCAGACAGACCAATGAGAACTTGCAACATGGAGACCATGGAGCCATCCTGTTCGACATTGGAGGGTGTCAAAACATTACAGTGTACCTGTACATTTGTTGTCGACCAAGATCAGTGTCTACTGTCACTGTTAATCCGCACTCAGACACCTCCACACTCTGACACCTCCACTCTTCCAAGACATCCATGCACTGCCAGAGAGATGTACCCAACATCTTGCAGAATTCATGCCCAGGTGAACCCAAGCTGTCCTGTAGGCCAAAAGACGCGCGCCATAATTTTAATTGGATTCATCTGACTGTTTTATCAGAATTTGCAAGGAGATTATGTAAAAAAAAATTAATTAAAATAAATCTTAAAAAGAGTATTAATTCAATATTGTACTGCTGCATCCTGGAAGTCTTAGCACAACTGCAGGATTTTCTTTATTGTCAAGGATCAGTATAATACAATATGGAGTTGAAAAACAAGATATGCAGCAAATGCACAATCTGTACTTAGATGATGTTCAAAGAACACAGGGAAGCTGGTTTCAAAGGGCAGGCTGACCTTCGGGAGCAAACCAAGGAACAGGCATGAATCAGAAAGAAGACTAGGGCATACAGGAAATGGCTTTGCAGTTATGCTGAGAGCACAGCAAAGGGTAAACCATGACTCATGTAGGTTGTAATTAAAGCTGCTGTAATCAATGTTACAGTTTATGTTAACTTGCCTCCAACAGCAGTCACGCGCGCACAAAATGACTGACAAGCAGGGAGTACCGCCTCCATGAAACGAAGCAATCTGATTGGTTAGTACAGCAGGACCGTGTTGAAATTTTCAGTCGGACAGATAAGACACAGAGATGTTTCTCTGAGCTATTTAACGATAGCCATCAGAATGTAAAACAGTTTAGCCAAAGTGTTCTTCAGAAAATACATATTAAAAGTAGTTTTTAAAATTAATTAATTTATTACAGGATAATAATATCCAAATAATAAAAGTCCAAATAATAAATAAGTGGCTTTGGTGAAGAGGGGGAAGCGGATGAAGATTAAAAGGAGAGCAAAGCTGAATGTGGTAAATCTGGGGCAACAGAAATATTGAGTTCAAAAAAATCAATAGTTCCTATAAAAGATGTGAAATCTAAACCCTACACTGTGTTCTAATTAGATTAAAAACACACAGCTTTAGAGAATGATCCGTGCTGTTTTTCTAGAGAGTAAAGCGCACCTCCTTTGTCTATTAAGAACACCCATTGTAGTTAAAGAAATTGCTTTGTTACTTCTAATTAAAAGTGGGGATTACATTATCATATGTCACTTCTCATGGCAATGGAATATCAATAATCCTTGACGTTTTAAAGAGAAGGGTGGGGGGATGCTGGGGGGACAATTTAAAAGAACTTTGCAATGGCATAGTATAACATGTGGTCAAAAACACACAAAATGCACACATGGAGAAACAGACATTCTGGTCCATTTCAAGGCACTTACAGTGTGACACACTACAGTAACAGGCCCAATAAAATGCGCCCATTAGGAGCAGTTTTAGTTCGATCCAGTATGTCGTTGGAACAGCAGTGTACTTATTCTGAGAACTTCGCTGATCTTTGTGCAGGAGTGCACACACAGCTGCTGTTCCAAAACGCCTGACCAGCAGATGCGAACTCACAAATGCGAGGTCCGATGCATTGCACATGCACAGATACTCATTACAGTACATGTGGAACACAAGTCTCAAGAAGGGACACACCATCTGAGCATTGCCCTCTCTCTGGAGACACAAACGGAAGTACTTCACCACTACATTTCCTTCATTAAATCCCGTCTCCCACACTAATAAATCAATTCTCTACTTACACATCCTATGTGTGTGTGTGCATGTGTGTGTTTATGTATGGGAGGGTTTCAGTGACAACCTTGTGATTAATAAAGAGCAATTAGCCTCATCTGGAAGAAGATAAATGGAAGAGAAGGAGAAGAAAAAGCAGAACATTAAACAATGTGAAAAAGGAGAATGTCCGATAAAGGCATTGGTCGCAATAACATTATCTTTCTGAAGGTCTTTTTGCAGAATGTTGGCTTGAAAGTCCTAATAATGAAAGAATTACAGCAAAAACAAGACACAGTAACACTGGAATGTCATTAATAATATGAATAAAGTATTTAGAAACTTTCCAGAACATACCAAAGTAATGGGAGTGAGTTTGTGTTGACTAAACGTGTTGTAAGAAATGTCTAGGCACATGTGCATGATGCCACAAAAATCTTCAAAAGTTGATTCAACTTCAGTATTAACCCAGTTATCATGGAGTCTTTTAGTGGGTTTATATTTTTGAACCTTTCATCCTAAATGAGTTGTTTAAAAATGTTTGTAAGAAGACTCAGTCACTTTTTTTCAGTATGTAACAGACACACAGTTCACAGCAGTATCAACAACAAAACATCAAAGGAGGTTACACTGACTGCAAGACCCCCAGACTGCAATAAACACTATATCTTTGCACATTGCTGAAAAATGGCTTAACCTATAGCATGATAAATGTTTATGCCCTTACAAGAACTGTACATCATGTTTGACATGATATAAAGTTCTTGTGTCATGATTTAAAACATTGGCAAGAGATTACGCATCATACTTTATGATCTGCATTTATTTTCCTGTAAACATTGTGGATACTCACGTCAGCCTGAACTACTAAATGGATAATCAAAATAATAATATAATAAACCTCTAAATGACGATGTCTTGGCAACGATAGCCTAATAAACAAAGAGACAAATGAACATGTAAACAAACAAGTAAATGGATTATCACATGTTTTTAATGATCAAAAAAATGAGCAGTGACTGATAGATTTTGAATAAGCCTAAAATGCTTGTCTCACTGATCAAATGACAGAATAAAACTTAATAAACATTTCATAAATAATTCAATGCCAAATTGTCAAGATTAATAAAATGGTTAACTATGAACATCCTATCTTTTATTGTTTCAGTAATCCCAAATGTAATTTCATAAACCATAATTCTAGGGAGGTTCTTGTAACTTTCTGTTCAGCAATGTTTTGTGAATCTTGACCTCAGTGGAGATCAGTAGCCTTGATTGCCACACTGTGTTTCATGCAGAACTGCACCTTGATGTATTAAAAGATATATTATCTTTAAAACATTCCTCCACAGTACACACTGACATCATGCATTTTTTTAAATGGCAGACACCAGCAGAAGCTGTCAGAAATGCTTCATCCGATTTTGCACTTCACTCGTCACTGAGGAATAATAAGCACCGGTACATGAAGACAAATAACAAAAAAACACAGGAAAAACAATAAACAACCTGACATCTCAGGGGTGCAAACAGCATCTCTTCTCTCAAGTCTTTTGCTTCCGCGAGCTGCTTTCATTATGACTTTACTCAGAGCTTGGCCGGGCTTTGGGTGGGGAGGGATGGGAAAGAGGAAGCTCCAAGATCCTGGGGCTGGATGTTGATTCGACGAGAGCAAGGGAAGAATAATAGCCTTTGATGTGGAGGAATAAAAGCTGCAGCTTCTGAGCTTTGAAGGCTGAATGTTAGGAAATGGCAGACTAATTGGTGGTGTAATCTCAGAGGACATCACGCTAGCGAACTGAGAGGCTTCTACCACCCCCGAGCTCAAAGGTTGATGCATCAATTTGAAGTGAATTTATTCACTATTTCGGTTAGCGATACATGTGCAAATAATATAATAATATCTGTTATTATCTGTTAGTCTCTGTCATATCAAGATCCATTTTGCAGAATTTTATGGGTTGGTCCAAATATACGCTCCACTCATTGTCAGTTGAGACAATGCATAAACAAAAACTGTTAAGACTAATTTGGAGCCTTTAACACCCACCTTCTGAAACAGGAGCATAATAAATTCCAATTCTGCAGCAAAAGAAAATATTTAGGTTTATTCACCTTTCAAATATAGATATTTAACCTCCGAACAGAAGCTGGTTTTCTGCTGAACATCAGTGTTGAGATGGTTTCTCTCGCCGGTGCTGATTATGTTTGTGCAAACAGAATTGGACTTTTTCGATCAAACACACGGACCCGCTTCTCAAATTTACTTTAGCGGATCATACCTTTCCACCAGACTGAATTATTAACTGTGCGGATCACACAGAGAGGGAAAAAATGCAACGCAGCAACTCTCTATTTTTTTGGCTGCTGAAATATTGATTTGAGGTTATACTAACTATACTATACTATATATATACTATACTATACTATACTAACAGCAAAACCCACCTCCATCTACACACCACACTGCAGTCCAAAAACAGATTAAGAGAACGGATGAGAGGGGAAAAAAACAAAACAGGAGTGATAGAATATTTTCAAGGTTTTGCTCCAATACTGTTTCTTGTTTTCTTTCCTTTCCCTTAATAAAGACTGATGCCTTTAAATTAATTATGGTGCTGTTTTGAAAAAGGAAATAAAATAAAAAAAAACGGCTTCGATCATTAAAACGGTGAATGTTAATCTTTCCTGGGTAAAAGAAGAGGAGATGGAGAGGTTTTAAATGAGATGCCGTTATGTTATTCCAGGCCTCATTAAAGTTTCAGTGCTCAGCACATTTCCATGAATGGCATTATTCAAATTATGCAAAGTCACATCAGTCTGCCTGCTTGGTGATGACACTGGGGAGAATCGTTACCGGGTCCTGCCCAGTGCTCAGGATATCCTTGTGCGCGTCTGAGACGTTCACCACTAATTCCAGAAAAGCCTCGCCATATAGTCGGGAATGCCGTTCTCGGACCCAATTCTTGTTATTCTCCCAAATGGGCAGCGTCATGATGCACACGTCTCACAGTAGTTAAGAGGCTACAGGTGTTAAGCTCTACAGTCGAGCGACCCCAACCCACTACCTGTGCACCGTTACCTCGACATACCCGAACGAGAGCACTAATCACTCGACTAAACCAGTCTCCACAGTGACTCGAGGCGTCACGCCACAGTGGAAGAATAATCCTACTGGCTATTAAAAGTACTCACTATTAAAAGTACCACAGTACACCCTGTAGCTTTCATTGGCTTTACTCAACAGGCCTTCTAGACTTGTGAGCAAGTCTTCAGAGTTTCTCACCTAGCACAGTTCTGTGCTTTAACCATAACCACTGGATATGGGTTATTCTGGAGCTATGTGAAAGTGCCTAATGAAGAGCTTATATAACAGAACGAAGCACATGGACCTTATTATGTTAGGCCATAAAGTGTACTGGATGTAGCAAATCATTACGGAAAATCCCCACATACTGCACAACGAAACTACAACAGACTGGAACCCAGCTAATGCAACCAGAAGCTGAAGAGCAGAAGTGTTTTAGTGGGAAGAGATGACTGGAGTCAGTCCAAGTGGAGGGCCCCAGGCAGGACCTAACGGTAGCTCAAACCCAGTGAAACTGGTGCTGTGTTTACAGGAGCCGATCTTTGGTCAGGTTGCACTCTGATTCCAGCAACAGAATGTCAGGTGAACTCCAGCCCGTGCCCGGTAATATCTGGCCCGGTCAGTGGAACCACATCTCCAGAACATGTCTGCACCTACCAAGAAAGCGGAGGTGAGAAAGCAGGCCTGGCCCTCCACTTTGACAGCTTCAAAAAAGTCACGGAACGCATCTTATTTGAATGACAAAATATTTACAAAGAGTGCACAGCTTATCAGACAGTACAAACAGCTGCACTGTCTGATAATGTCTGATAAAGCAAGTTCATTTTATGTCAAGAAAATCAGATGCGTGATTGACTAAACACTGGGCCTATGAACATGCGAGTCAGATACACACTGTTTCAAAACAAAATATGAAAGACTTGCATATAGGCATAATATCTGTGTACATGACCAAAATCCATGTAGATATCATTACTGAATTACTTCTCAACAAAAAGTACCATACTGAACCATACTGGGGCATCATATATTCATTTTCAGATATAGGTCCAAATGTATAGCAAACACATGGATTGCAATGTGTTCCAACATATAAAAAAAAAACAATGCTATAAAGGCCTACGAAGCATTATTATAATGTTATAATTGTGGGGTGGGGTTGTGCATAGACATACAAGTGCATTTACCAATGCTAATAATGTGAACAAACACATACAATGCTTGATAATGTGTAACAAATACTGTGGTCAAATGTAATAAAGCTGTGTGTAATTTTAGATGACCTTGGTGTTATTGGCATAGAGAGAAATCATTTGCACACTGCATCTACACTGTAATGAGGTCTCAGAGACCACAAAAGTGTGGGGGAGGGCGGAGGGCAGGGCATGGGATGCAACAGACCATTTGTAGAAGAGGTCTTGTGGATCTTTACACACATATTATCAGTATGCTAATGCAGCTAACCAAAACCCAGATCCATCTCCCTTAAAACTGTGTGTGTGTGTGTGTGTGTGTGTGTGTCTGTGTGATCATGTTTGTGTCTGTATAATTGAGCACAACTCTACCTCAGACGTATATGAGAATATGAATGAATTACAGTTATGAATTATGTGGGTAATAAGAATGAATTAATTTGAATATATTACCAATCTATCTAAAATAACAGCTGTTCAGCTGTTCAGGAAATTAAACTGCATTATACAAATGCATGCTGAAAAACCTCTACCATATTTTAGCTTTCCCATATGACAGAAATCAGTGATTATCACTGTTGGAATCCTTATCAAATACTAACGTGCAGGTCAGAAGAAGCAGATGTTCACCTGTTTACACTTAACATTTATGGCATTTATGGTTCCATAATGCTTTGCCCTTGTTGTTTCTGGGACCAGCTAGAACAGATCATTACAGATAAACAAAAACGTTGTTCACTCATTACTGTGAACCCACTAAAGCTGTTTTGTGATGTTGTGACATGCACAATGTCTTTAACCAAAATGGACAAATTAGCCTGCCCAGTATATGGCATCTTAGAAACAGAGGGAGAGAGAGAGAGAGAGAAGACAAGATACTGGAAGCACACAACAACAAATGAGTCAGACAGAGACAATAATGAGTGCATCAGAAAGATAGAAAAAATAGCCAAGTATGAAAGGCTAAAGGGTATTTATGTAGAACAGACCAAAGCACTAAGCTTTCTGTGCTAGTAACTACACCGGTATTTTGTGCTATGTTTTCCTCTACATCAACACACACACTACCACTCTACTTCTTCACACTTGCCTCAAGTCTCATAACAGATTTTTATTTACTTACAAATCTGGAAACACTTATCCTTGATCAACTAAACAAAACAGATCATATGATATTTGTACGAATGGTGCAAACAAGGATTTACTTCCCCAGAGTGTCATAGTGTCATAGCACCAGGATGAGAAGGTAGAGGGAGCTTCAAATCATCACTCAAATCCCTCAGTGCAACCAGAGACATGGTGATCCACTTAACTGAGACTAAGTAACACACACACACATATATACAACACATACACAAACATATACATATATACACACATACACAAACATATGCATATATACACACACATACACACACACATACACACATACACACACATATACATACATATACAACACATACACACACATACATACATATATACAACACATACACACACATATACATATATACAACACATACACACACATATATATATATATGCACACACACACACACACACACACACACACGTGTGAGTGTATGTACAAGAGAGTACATATGTGCACTGAGAGTAGTCGCGCTGGTGAATATTAAGAATCTCTGGCTCCTCTGTGCTTGTAGACCAATTGAACTGAGCAGTAATATTCTAATTGCATCCATCCCATTAAAAAATCTTGTTTTCCTTGATTACTTTGATGTTCAAATGGGAGCACAGGGGCCATTCACATTTATTTATTTATTCTACAGTGCTGCCTGACTCTCCCCTCTCTCTCTCTCTCCCTTTTATTGGCACAGTAGTTGAATTACTGCAACCGAGCACAAGTAGAACAGATCTGCTCAACAGTGCAGCGCTACAGTGCCCCCTAGAGGTGGCATGTGGTACTACAGATTGCAGCCATTCAAAGCATGTTTGCCATCCAGGCTTCAGGATTTATGATTCCATTCCCCTTCTGAATGAAATTCCATTTAACTGCATTGTTTGTCTCTGCACTCTTGGCATTAGTCATGTCATCCTGAATACAATGTGGACATCAGTCTAACTAAAGGCATGAGTTGTATTAACATCAGGGTCAATTTCCAAACAGCTACAACAGCACTGCAGTGAAAGAGGAGTAAGATTAAA
>JAOYMR010000019.1:10469858-10482274 GCA_025802075.1 Tenebrosternarchus preto
ATAAGCCCAGCACCTATAGTGAATGACTCAAGTGAATCATGATTACAGTTATTTCACCTCCCTGACCTTAAATATAACCTACTCCTCAGTCAAAACACACCATCATTCTCTTATTCTCATTCTCTCTCTCTTACACACACACACACACACACACACCATGTCCTTCTAGATGTTGAGAGCTACATTCCTAATTGCTCTGTTGTCATGAGTAATACTGAGAAATACTGGTACCTGAGATTTGGGAAATTGCCTGACTTGCCCCCCCCCCCCCCATGCGCGCACACACACACACACACACACACACACACTGCTCCCTCTCAGTATACTTCAGCATCTCCACAGGAAGATACAGTGTATTTAATATGACCATATCAGGTATTGTTCAACTCTATATGCGGACACAGCAGCAAAAACACCCAGCACCTTAATAAGGCTTTTAGGAGGTAGATACAGGTCAATCAGCAGTTTGATTTAGTGCCAGCTAACTATGAGAAGAACAGAGGGAAAGATAAAAGCAAAAGATAAAAGTGTGCTGTTAGTGATCAAGTGGACCAAAGAGAAGCCATAAGAGAAAAAGGAGGATTTAAAACAGTTACCATGGAGAGGAGAGCGCATGCCAGTTGCATTAAACTATTCATCTTCTGACTCAACTCCAGTGCACTGCTAGGAGATCGATATTTGGGGACTTCCATCAAAATAGTTGGCAGTTATACATAATTAGGAACCTGCAGCCTGTTGGTTTTGATTATGCCTAAGATTTTTTTTACTGGTCTATTACTATTATTATTTAATTCGCTGAATTCTAATTTTGTAACACTGTGCAGACAAATGTGTCCAGCTTTATAACATTCAAAGTTAAAGTTTGTCTCACACACAGTTACACACAGAAAGACAGACATCAACTCAGATAAATGTAACTTTCATTAGGGATGGAAAGGTCATTGTACTTGTACTGCAAAGTGCTTTTGTTCCGATTAATTTCATGCCAAAGGCCCAGCACCCAAAACACGCACACACCCTGACAGGCACACAGGTGAACACATGCGCACACACACACACACACACACACACACACACACACACACACACAGTAAAACACTATATATGTTATTATTTCACCTTATAATAAAAACAGAACAGAAGATGTGTATCTAAAATCAATGTAATTACTGTAATCAGTAATAGGTTGTTTAATCTTGAACTTCATATTAATTGCAAGTACTAAATATTTTGTACTCTACTTAATCGCAACTCTACTTGACCTCTAATTAAGAATGTAACTTTCTGAATATCTTGTTTAATTAACTTTAATTTAATCATTTTAGCAGGTATTGAACAAGAAACTGAATGTGTTGTCAGCAGTTTAATAAGCCTTCTATCTCTTAGTCCATTTCTAATTAACTTTGTGTGTGCGTGCTTGTGGGCGTGCGTGCGTTCGTGTGTGTGTGTGTGTGCACGACGCACACAGCAAAAAATTAATACTGTTACTAGTAAAAATATCTTGAGTTATAGGTCATTTTACCTCAGGAGATAAATATTTGTACCAAGTGCTTAATTCAGCTAGGTGCTTTTGGGTTAAGTATTGAGGTTTTTTTTTTACTTACTTCAAGTGGCTTTTATTCAAATGAATTAAATCCATCGGTTGATTTTTTTAATCATTATTTTAACATTATTTTTAATGTGTATGTTTGTGTATGCAGCACGTTTCTGAAAAGATGGATGAATCAGTAGCTGTTTATACTAGTTCTAAAAACAAACTAAACCACTAAATGTTAGTCCATGCAGTGCTGAATTAGCTTCCCTGACATGTTCGTATAGTTCGCATGTGGTCTTTAAACTCATATTTCAAAATTCTGAAGGTGAAAGCTAATAACACAACTTAGTCAAACAGTTAGCATGCTAGCTATATGCGAGCTAGCTCGTAATCCGTTGTCAACACTGTCAGCTACAGAAAAGTTACATTATACATCTATTAAAGGTGTTAAATGTGTCGGTCTTCTTTAGAGCACATGCATGTAGCCATGAATGTAACTTCCAAACAACAGGAATCCCCTATCTGTAGGGAATCGCAGAATCCCGATCAGAACATTTGCTCCCATGAAAATAGATGAGTTGCGTCAGAGTATCCTGGAGGCGATTCATCAGAAGAGTCACCTGGGGAGCTCGGCGACTGCCCATGCAAACACGTGCAGAGGAACATTTTCGCTTATGGAAGTAATCGGCATCTGGGATTAGCTGACGTTGGCTACGAATCGCCGAGAGAGGAGCTCCCTTTGCATCCAATGAGACCATGCAAACTGAACATCCTGTCAAAGGAACATGATCCATCTTGAAGTTCAAATTTAATGATTGTCAGCATTTTTAAAGTAACTTTACAGAAATGTCTAGATCTTAAGCATAACACACAAAAAAATCACCAAAAACATACAAAACATACATTACGATATGAAGATATTACAATAAATATAGGACTTTCAGTGTTTCCTTAACCCGTTCGATCAAAATGTAAAATGAAAGTTAAATTCGTTCTTTGTACGTAGTAGACTGTGTAGGTCTAATGTAAGAACATTTTAAAGGTGTTCTGTCTACTTATCCTACATATGCAGGGTACAGCACCATTACATTTAAGCTTGACGTTAGCTATTTTCGATGCACCTTGTAGATGTATGCTGTTTTATAGAGCTTTAATGTATTTGTAATTTCTTGCATTTTATGAGTATTTTACGAATACAGCAGTGTTATTTGGTTTTAGGTGTTACAACTTTGTAGGCTTAATGGTGATCTCAAGTTACATGTGCTCTGTTCGATACAGTAGGAAGTTGACACCAACGCCAGAAGCTGTTTGTATTGGTATTATTTCTATTGCTTTCAGAGACACATGGAAACCTGAAGTTTTCTCCTATCTTATTAGCTATTGCTCTAATATATAGATATAAACTTACCTTAGCCTAGCTATTTTGTTTCTTCATAATTATTGTAAACCTATCAATCACATTACTGTTTTTACATATAATTTGGGAAAATTAAAATCTAGAATCTAGTCTGTGTTAGCAGACTCAATCTCACGAATGCAGTACAGCAGCAAAACAAGAGTTGGTTATCTGTCGATTGCATACTTTCACACAATGAGGTTTAATCTTAGGAAAATGGTTAAACTAAAATAAAATTTACTTTGTTCCTTCACCCATGAAAAAGTTCGCTAGCTAGCGTAGGTAATACGATGCAGTGAATGAAACCACGCGATACTTGTTGATCCTGAAGCGTTTGGGCCAAATGGAACATAAAAATGACTTTATTAACCGGCCTTTGCACAATGATATTAGAATTCATCTAGCACGACCCTTATTGCCTTTTAAAAGAATCATTTGCTCATAGTTCATGGGAGCCGTCTGCTTTTTTCACCTCCGTTTTTCAGTCAAATCAGAATTACAGGTATCTCAAATATAGTTAGCCATGCAGTTTCTCCTTGACTGGTTTCAAAGAAACAGCATTTCTCTTATCTTAAATGTGCTTATGAGCATTATTAAATGAGTGCTGTATCCCCATATGTAGACCCAATACAATAGCCAGATTCATATACCAGTGTCATTTCACTCTTCACTGGCCATGCGTCAATCTCATTCTCTGGAACATTTCTCTCTCTCTCTCTCTCTCTCTCTCTCTCTCTCTCTCTCTCTCTCTCTCTCTCTCTCTCTCTCTCTCTCTCTCTCTCGCTCTCTCGCTCTCTCTCTCTGCCCCATATTCCAATCATAACACTTATATCAGACCTCCTACGTGTATTACTGCATTTTCTTTCCATTTCAAACAGACACACACAACATTCTCCATATCATTCCTCCAACTTGTCACAGATGGCTGCCCATGGTTCTGGGAGTCACTGGGAAAATATTTGCTGTGATTTTTTTTCTTCTCTCCTCCATGGACAAATAAATACCACACATGTTCCTGGAATTCAAAAAATGTAACGCTCACAGAGCCTTTTCAGGCAGTTCGGTTTACGGCAGTAAAGGTGATATTTATATGAACATGGTACTCCTGAATGTGCTAATGAGCAAATCCAAGAATGCATAAATTATCTTATCATGTTAGTGATTCACTGTAATGGAGTCCTTCCAGAGGTCACAGTAACGATTAAGAGATAACAATAATGATGTTTTTTTCCAGTGATTCTCTATATGCAGAGTGAAAGAGAGAGAGACAGACAGAGAGATATGAGGAGAGAGGGGGTTGGGCTGACAGCCTGTCATATACAGGTTTTAGACTACAGTAAGGATAAGCAGCATTGAGTTGCCATGCTTGAGCAGATAAGTAGGTTAATGAGACAGAGAGAGAGAGAGAGAAATAGACAGAGAGAGTGGGGGATAAAGGGGAAAGCAATGTTTGATTCTAAGACTGATGTTTAGGTGCAGTTTTAACTTCATGGATGTCACAAATACAGTGAATTAGTAATCCACAAACAATCAATAAGCAAATGTTCCCTTGCAGTTATGTGCAAGATATAGTATAAACTTAGTATTGGCTAGTTATAGTTTGTTTATTACTGCAAAAGTATAATGAAAATACAATTTAAAGTACTTGTGTCAGGCTAAAGTGTTTACAGAAAATGAGACCATTCATCAAAAATTTAAACCTATCACACTAACTTCATATTGGTGTGTGTTTGATTGGGTGTCCATTTGTAACACAATATGTTTCATTACTAGCTAAAAAAAAAAAATCCCTTTTTCTTGTCTATGGTGTTTCTACCACATTATTTCTGTTTGGAGTACCAGTCAGCGATACAAATAGATGAAGCACACCAACATGACATGTTCTGTTCTTCAATTACTTTGCTGGAACAAACCACGTGGTTTAAAAGCCAACAAACCATAACTTTTCCTGACGTTTCCTTCCCCTCCGGTGACCGCTGATGGATTTTTCCTGACAAAGCATTCATTATCTCAGAGAACAGAGAGTGCTAAAATCTCTCTGCCTATCTTTCTTTCTTTCTCTCTTTCTTATTCTGTGTGCCTCTCTCACACACACACACACACACACACGCACACTTCTATAGAAATCAAGATGAACTCTGCTCATCCGACTCCAGAGGTGCTTTTAGACTAGTAGCAAAGGCTGGATTATTCTGAAAAATCACACACTATTATTGTTATTGTCACCCACGATATTATTTTGCTGCTGTTGCAATATAAATTGTAATTAGAATCAACTGCTAAGTACCAGTGTCAATTTTCCTGGGCCAGGCAATCAGGGAATTGTTTGTTTCTATGAAAATGTCTGGACTGCATTAGTTTCAATTGTAGCTGATGTGAGTTCTGTCTATGCTGTTGTCAGGAAACAACTCAATCTTACCAAATAAAGGCAACAGGTTCCATTTAAATCACAAGGCTGGTAGATCAGAGCCAGCAGTGTGTTAGTCTGTATTTGGTCGAGTCTGTATAATTAAATGTTTCCCCATAACAAAACAATATAGTTGAATTTCACATATTGTCTCATTTCTTCATGTCTCAAATGTTCCAGAACAGAGGAAGACGATACCTGGGTAAAAAAAAGGGCTGGAGTGTAACAGATTTCAGGATTGTCTTCTCTTCTGATTACATCTCTGAATTCAGCTCTGAGAAGAATCATGTGCTTTAGTACGTCAATCCATTACTCATGTAATTTATTATTATTTTAATTATAATAGCCTTATACTCATAATAAGAAATGATAATAAAAAGGACACATAGAGCATTTGTGATATATCCAGTAGACAGTATATTCACTGCAGTTATTCTCCATCCCTGGATTGCTCCCATCCATCCAGGCTAAACCATCTCCATCTGACAGGTGGAATTAGTATTCTAGTCATGGCCCTACATCTTGGAGCCCGGACTGTAATCAGAAAACTCTGCTTTCACACTGGCCCAAGAGCCTGGTACATCCACTCTCCACAGCTGATGAATAAAAGAGTTTAGCCCATGGCTATTATGAGAGTGACAAAACCCAGAGAGCCGTTCTGTAGGTGACTGGAGCAATGATTGGAGAGAGAGAGAGAGAGAGCAAGAGAGCAAGAGAAATTTAGAGTGGGTTAGTAGGTAAAAGATAAAGAATTGAGAGATAGCAAAGGTGTATAGAGTGGAACTATAAGAAAGACATCAAAAGAGACACCAGGGCATATGAATGGCAGGGGGAGGATTACTTACAGCTGGTTATAAATAATGAGTGTTTGGTCAAGTCATATATGTAGGAATGAAGAGAATTGATGTTCAGATTGATTACCAGCAGCATGTCTGACATGCTTCTTTGTCACCTCTCCAGACACAAAGAATACATTCAGAATAAATACACACCTAAAGTTTATACAAGTTAAAGATAGAACCCTGAACTTATGGATGCTTTGATACCCAATATCTAGACTAACACCACAACAACTAGTAACTCAGTTTTCCAACTGTCTTAAGTGGAAACTGCTATCACAACTAGAGACTGAAGGTACAAAAACAACAAGAATGCTACATCAAGGGGAAGCCAGAAACCCAAAATTGGGAACCAAAACCCAAAGCACAGCATCAGAGTTGCTGACCTGAGAATGAAAATCAAGGTTAAGCTGGAGATGGCTGTAGCAGACTTCCAAGACCAAATGAAGTACCTGAAGATCTGCTGGAAGATGTAAATGCAGCAGTACATTTCCAGACAAGACTGAACAATGCTGGAAAAACATATGGAAGAAAGAGGCATCACACCACACCAATGCTCAGTGGATACAGAGCCTAAGATCAGAGCACAGTAGCCTCCTGAGCAGGATCCAGGATCATGCTAGTAGATGTCCAAGAAAGGCTCTCAAGTATGAAGAACTGGACAGCCCCAGGTCCTGACATGGTCCATGCCTCCTGGCTGAACAAGTTAACTGCATACCATGACTGCCTGGCAGTACAAATGAGGCAGCTTCTAGTGGATGGAACTCACCCTGGATGGCTAACTGAATTCTTGATCCTGAAGGACTCTCAGAAAGGGGCAGTTCCATCCAACTACAGGCAAATAACCTGCCTCTGCACAACATGGAAGCTCCTGTCAGGCATCATTGTGGTGGATAAAACAGTCACTGTAAAACCAGACAGACCAACATGTGCACCACCTGTATTGATAACAAGAAAGTCTATGATTCAGTGCCCCACACATGGATCCTGGAATGCTTGAAGCTGTATAACATCAACAGGGCTCTAATAACATTCATCAAGAATTCAATGGGGCTGTGGAAGACAACCTTAGAGGCCAACTTATAGCCTGTAGCACAGGTCAACATCAAGTACGTGATTTACCAAGGAGATGCCCTGTCCCCACTGCTGTTCTGCATAGGCCTAAATCCCCTCAGTGAAATCATCTCCAAGAGTAGCTATGGATACCAACTGCCACCTTCACTACATGGATGAAATCAAGCTGTATGCCAGGAGTGAAGGAGACAATGACTCACTAATCCATCTCACTAGGATATACAGCAGCAACACTGCAATGTCATTTGGACTGGATAAGCGTGGATGGATGGTTACAAAAAGAGGAAAGGTAGCTAGAACAGAGGGGATCATACTATCAGGAGATAAAGTAACAGATGTTGAGGGCACCTACAAGTACCTTGGAATCCCACAGGCAAATGATAATCATGAAGAGGTCACAAGGAAAGCAGCTACAGCCAAATACCTACAAAGGGTGAGGCAAGTCCTGAGAAGTCAGCAGAATAAGAAGAACAAGATCCAAGCTATCAACACTCACAATACCAATCATCAGATATCCCACTGGCATAATCAGCTGGCCATTGGAGGAGATGGAAGCCACTGATATCAAGACAAGGAAACTCCTCATAATACACAGAGGTTTTCATCTCAAATCATCACTCTGAGACTCCATACAAAGCGGAAGGGGGGGGGGGGGACTAGTGAGCATCAAAGCCACTATACAAGATGAAACAGCAAATATCCAGGAGTACATCAGGAAAATGGCCCCAAGTGATGATGTGCTTAGAGAGTATCTCAGACAGCAGAAACCCAAAAAGAACAGGGGTGTGAAGGAGCAGGAACCATCTTGGAAGGATAAACCCCTGCCCAGTATGTATAAAGTAATGGAAGTGGCTGATCTAAAAAAATCCTACCAATGGCTAGAAAAAGATGGACTGAAAACAGCATAGAGGTACTAATCATGGCAGCACAAGAACAAAACAAATACAAGATCAATAGAGGCTGGGATCTACCACACCAGATGCAGGCTGTGCAAAGATGCCCCTGAAACAATCCAGCACATAACAGCAAGGTGTAAGATGCTCGTAGGCAGAGCACCCATGGAATGGCATAACCACGTAGCTGAAACAGTATGATGAAATATCTGTACTAGTTTGAAGGTCTAAGTGTGACACTCCCCTAAAGGTGGTGGAGAATGACCAAGTTAAGATCCCATGGGTCAGATACAGACGGTCAAAATGCTAATGGTTAACAAAACGGGCATAATAATAGTGGATAAACATCAGAGAAGGGGCGTGGTGAATCCCAAGTGATGGCAACATTAGATACAAGGAATATGAGATGCTCGAGAAACACCAAGGGCTGAAAGAGGAGCTAGAAAAGATGTGGAAGGTAAAGGCAACAGTGGCTCCTGTAATAGTTGGAGCACTGCTCTAGCAGCTCTAGCACCAAATTATTAAATTGCACATTAATAAACAGCATTAAATTAATATCTCTGTTTCACCCAATGGTCTTTTTTTTTTATCATCTTCAGGCCTTCCTTTACAGGTCTGGGTGTTTGAATGTGAGGTGCAGTATTTGAGCTGTTCATATATATACACACCAATCAGCTATAAAGCCATATGCTTGCTACTGTGTGTCCCCTAGACCTCCCAGAACAGTGCTGATGATACTACTACTACTAGTAGTTTTACTAGTATTACTAGTAGTCGTAATAATAATAATAATAATAATAATAATAATAATAATAATAATGTGTTTATTTAGTGCCTGTCTCATGCTCAAGGCCGCTTTACATATTCCAAACATGAAATATACATTCAAAAGTCAAATCATATGACAGTCAACAAATAAAAAAACAGTGTAGGACAACACAGAAACATGATCAGAACTGGGAGGGCGACAGGAAGGACAAAATTTAAGAAATGTTTACAAGAAGAGAGTGATGAAAATGTTGAGAATAAAGGTCAGCTTTAAGAGAGTGAAGAGCACAGGTGCATAATTTATGATGCGTTCCGTAGTTTGTGGTGATGCGTTCCGTAGTTTGTGGTGATGCGTTCCATAGTTTCAGGGTTGTGACACTGACGGATCTGGTAGAGACCAGTGTGAATTTAGGAATGGAGAAAAAAAACAACATCAGAGCACCTCTGTGTATGGGCAGGACAGTACGGAGTGTAAAAGGTAGGATCAGAAGGGGAGTGTTGAGAGTGCAGAGATTTGTTTGTGAGCAGGAGGAGTTCAAACTGAATGTGAAGCAGGTCAGGTAGTCAGTGTAACTGATTTATTGTCGGAGTGATGTGGGCAGATTTTTTTTTATCATGTGAAAGAATTCTGGGAGCTGAATTTTGGACATACTGAGTAGTGAGTAGATGGTTTTGTTTGGAATGCCAATGAGGAGAGAGATGCAATAATAAAGAGAAAAGGAAATGAAGGCATGAACCAGAATTTCAGCATCTTGCTTGTTGAGCATTGGGCCAAGGTTGGAGAGTATAACAGAGGTGGAGAAAGGTGTTTTTTTAACCTTTGACCTGATGTGGGGTTCAAAGGAAAGTGAGGCCAAGTTTACAAGTTACTGATGGTTTGGCAATGACACCATCTAAGGTTGATTGTTAAACCAGAAAGGTGTTGCAAAGTGGGATTTCCATGGATTTGATTTGTTTTCCCAGCACAGTCTACAGATGGTTAAACGGATTGAGATTTGGGGAAATTGGAGGCCAAGTCAACATTTTAAAGTTTTTTTTCGTATTCTTCAAACCATCCCAGAACAATGTACGAGGTGTGTCAGGCCATGTCCTGTTGAAAGTGGCCACTGCCTTTAGGGAATATTACTGCCATGAAGGGGTGTACTTGGACTGCAACAGTTTTTAGGCAGAAGTACCATTAACTTTAATGCCAGGACCCAAGGTTTCCCAGTGGAACATCTCACTGCTTTTACCAGTTTGCATTCTTCCCATAGTGCATCCTGGTCCATCCCCTCCCCAGATAAGTGACACATATCCACCTGGCCATGTACATGATGTAAAAGAAAACGTGATTTATCAGACCAGGCCACCATGATCCACTGTTCCTTGGTTCAGTTCTCATGTTCATGTGTCCATTGTAGGAGTTCCCAGCCGTGGACGGAGGCCAATGTGGGCACTCTGACCGGTCAGCAGCTCCATATGAGCTGCTGTGGACTGTGTGTTATGACACCTTTCTATCAGCATTAACTTTTTCAGCTGTATGCAATACAGTTGCTCTTCTGTGAGATCAGACCACAGAGGCCAGCCTTCACTCTCCATGTGTGTCGGTGAGCATTGGTCACCTGGTGTCCATGCTTGGACCGCTTTTTAACACACCAGGAACACCTCACAGAACCTGCCGTTTTTGAAGATTCTCTGACGTAGTCCTTTAGCCATCAATGTTAGGCTCCAAAATCCCTCAGATCCTCACACTTGTCCACACGTCTTCCTGCTTCCAACACATCATTTTCAAGAAGTGACTGATCACTTGCTAACAGGATATTTTGGACAGATGTGTAAGCAAGGTACATGCTCAATAAAAAGCTATAAATATATATTTACATAAAAGATAGTAATTATTATTTCTAAAACGCACGTTGAGTCCTGGTTCGCTTTTTGCAGCTCTGCGGGACTCGATAACGTGACACATACAAACAGTTATACATGCAAGTGGCATTACATTGGTTTCCCTTGAAACTGACTTATTCATACCATTTGTTTTAATTTCAAAGTCTTTTGACTTTCTATTCGTTCTTTCTGAGAGCAGGTTATCTATGTCATCCCTAATGTAACTGGGCCCCCAAAACAAACAAACAACAACAACAAAAAAAACAGTTTGCTTATATCAGGTATAGGCTTCATAATGATCCAAATTACAAACTAGACAAAAAGCCATCAGGGGTTATTACAAAGTGCTGCTCTGGTTAGCATGTATGGATGTGCATGTTTTTCCTCATAACAAAGAGGCTACTAATGCAATAACACAGGGAGTAATGTCTGCTAGTCATTACAGATGCTATCCTTTTGCTGGCCTCCACTGAGACTGCAATCAGCGCAGCATTACACAAATATAAACACATTATCCCTCATTATAGAGGAGAGCCATCTCTCTGACTCCATCTTTCACACACACACACACACACACACACACAATGGACTTAATCCAGTTGGTTGCCATGGATTCACTGGGGAAGGAGGGAGAAAACTGAGAGAATGCATAAATAAAATAGACATGGACTATGCCTAGCGCACACACACACACACACACACACACGCGCGTGTGCATGTTTTTGGATGGGGTGTTGATGCAGTCATGTGAAACCCGTGTATACATTTATGAGAACATGTTAGTTGTCACATTTACTTTGTTATATGTGTATGCCATCATATTTTTTCTTGTGTGCTTTTTATCTAGAGCTGCAGCACATGGTTCGTGCATTTTGATGTGATTAAATTGGACATGGGTAATGTAGTTTTGAAGCCCGAGGGCCCAGCCTTACTCTGAGACCCAGTTATATCTACTCGCATTAGGAAAACTCGGATTCGGGAGGTCATTTGGGTCAAGGGTACTAAAACAGACCAGGTCTGTGTGATCAGAACCTTCTAGACATTGCTAGGTTTTTAGATGATTGTAAACAGAGACTCTCTGTCTGTTTGCTTTATGGCCAGCCTACATAAACCCATCTGACACTGGGGTCTCTCAGAAAAAAACTTCCATACTCCAAGAACTTGTGTGAATATAAAGAGTATCCAAATGCCAGCTTTGCTGCCAGTGACTCCTATTAGAAACACTCCTGAGGGAAACATATGACATGCTGATTTAGCATTAGCCATCTGTGTAATGTGATGATTTTCATATAATATCCTGAACTTTTGAAAACCAGTTCAGCATCATATCATAAGGTTTTTAAACTTATTTATTTACTTATAATACATTCTTAAATTACACATTCACTGACCAAAATGAAAAATATACAGTACAGGCCAAAAGCTATTAAAGTAAGCAGTGTTTCTTCAGATTATGATTAATTGGGCAGAACTTGCTGATTATATGAGGATAACAACGTGAAACATATTTTAAAACTCTGTCAGAAGTTTTTAAACAGGACTGAATGGTAGGACATACGGGGGGGGGGGGGGGGGGGGGTTTTTTTGAAGTCACCAATTTTGGAATTTAACCCCCAAAAAAAATTGTGAGAGGCCAATA
>JAOYMR010000019.1:10498149-10518417 GCA_025802075.1 Tenebrosternarchus preto
TTATGTAGCAAAATTATATTGTATGTTATACATAAAACAAAAAGGTGCTTAAATCCAGTGCCCCCCCCCCCCCCCCCCCCATCACTCTTGGTTAAGCAGAATCAATGAATGAATGAAGAAATACTCAGTTTTTGTATATTTAACCTGAACTAAAAGAACTAATTCAGTGGAAAGTTTAGACGATTTTCTCCCCTCGTATTCGAACAGACTGAGAGGAATTCCATAAGAGCACTTCTAAACAGCATGAATAAACTCCACCACCACCTGCACAAACACTAGTGAGATTGGATGCAATATATAATAGAGGCTCCTCAGCATATAGAATGTTCACTGATCACTGTCCAAAAAAAAAAAACTAAACTAAAACACAGAAAAATTGCATAAAAACAAAGCTGATGTTCCCTCTGGATAATTCTGGCACCCACCGATACTGCATCTGCAAATTTACTCTACCATTAATTAAAATATTACTAATATAGAATATTAGTATTCATAATGATGAGTATTACTATACACCAGAAATTTTCTTGGCACTACTTGAAAAATTCTTAACAGTTTAAGCTGCTTTGCCAACTAAACTTATTTATTTCCCCTTAATGCAGAGAAGTAACGTAACGAAGCGTTTCCCCAGAAGCAACGTAACGAAGCGTTTCCCCAGAAGCAACGTAACGAAGCGTTTCCCCAGAAGCAAACCCGGACTGCACTCCAGCACACGATTCAGCTCACAAACAGCGCATTCACTAATGTCAAGAATCGTGCGTCAGGGAAGAAGAACTGAAGGGTGCTTCCTCGAGCAGACCAGTCAAAAGCAGGCAAAGGTTGTCTTCTGATGGTAAACGCTCAACAGGTTAGATGCCACACCCCCATGCCTACAGAAAACATCACATTCTTTTCTTTTGACAACACAGAGGTAACGTGTCACCTGGCAGAGTTCAGACTCTCATCCTTGAGGACTAAACTTCTCTCTGCACCTGCTCATCTTACTCAACTTCTTAAGTATCGGACTGTTGGATGGAGACACTAAACTGTAGTGTTTGTGACTGTCTAGGAGCAGGGTTTGAAAACTCAAACACACAAAACACCGAGTCACCTACACTCAATAATGCCACCATCAGCTCCAAAAACTCAAATACTTTTTTTTTTGTACTGTTTTTTGTTACAACCAGTATTCCAATACTCTATTCAGAAGTTAGACCACTGTAGGCCCACATGAAGACTTACAACGAATCTTAAAACGAAGCAGTATTCCAAGCAGATGAACGACAGTGTCAGGGGGTTCTGAGAGGCCCGACACGGCGCTGGCCACGATGCTGAAGACCTGCGGTACACACCACGTCACCAACGGGGTCACGATCGGGGTCATGCACACGTGCGCGCGCACACACTCTAAAGGAAGTGTTCTGGTTCTGAACAGAAGATGAGGCCTGTTTGTTGCTCCAAAACACACACACACTCACTAGGCATTGTTAGTGTCGGTATCTCCAGCCCTAATAGCAAAGCTGAAACACAATGCAGCGATTGCTTCCATGTTGTTGTGGTAAACGACCTCCCCCCCCCCCCCCCGAAATGCTCATTTTCTCCATTGCTCTACTCCAGTGTATAACTCAGCAGATTCAGGCAGGTGAACATCTCACCAGACAGTAAGTGATACAGCAATTCGCATGTCCCATACAATTGCTTACTACCACTGTCCAACATCGGTCATATTAACATTACACTGTACAATTACCCTTATGCACAAGGGATCCTTTTCATACTAATGGAACTGTCCAATCACCACCAAGATCTGGTGGCGTTTCACTACAGTGGAAGAATTCTCCAAAGGCATTTCTAATTGGGTAATGTATTTCTGAACTGCAATGTTCTGTAATGTGCACGGGACAGAGGGATATAAAGAATGCATTAGAAAACAAAGTTTGGAAGGAGAAACGATCAAAGGAAGGAAAAAAGAAGAGAGAGAGAGAGAGAGAGAGAGAGAGAGTGTAAAACTGAAACTAGCGGAGGAGGAACCGGGGAGGGAGAAAAATGAATGACAAAGATGTGGGGAAACAGGAGAAACGGAGAGCGTGAGAGAGAGAGAGAGAGAGAGAGAGTGTGTGTGAGGCAGAGGGGGGGTTAGCGCCAGGGACATTCGTTAGCTGCCTGTGTTATTGCTGAAGTACTCTGTACTCTGTAGTCTGTGTAGTCCAGATGTTCATGATCCTGCAAAAGTATTTACAAAAGAAACCAAAACGGTCAAGTTGTGTCTGCCACACAAAATATATTAATTATACAGCTCCGCATGAGCAATAATGTATGACCTCATTTTTAATAAAATTAAATCCCAACAGAATTATTACAGTAATGCCAATTTTTTTGATTTCTTGATGGTTGCAATTGTACATCATTGTGCAATACAAGTTCACAAAGTTCATAAATCTACTAAAGTTTTTTGGACATGCAAAATGTCAAAACAACATTGTACCTAAACAAACACTGAAATCCTATTTCAGCATCTGTAGAATCACATAGCATTTCTCCTCACCCCCCCCCCCCCCCCATCTTTATTACACAACACTTTAGTTCTTATATTTACATGAGAAACAAAATCATGATGTAAGTGCTCTTATATATGTGTTTGTATACATTTCTAGGAGATGTGTATAAATATATAATATGTATTTATATATGTATAAAGACTCAGTCTTCGTCACTGGAATCTGAATCCTCTGACGAGGAGGACGAGCTTTCAGACTCTGAGGAAGTTGACTCCGCCTTCCCCGAGCCCTCTGGACCACTGTTCTCCTTCAGTTCCTCAGGCTCCTCCCCTTCATCCCCATCCTTCTCCTTTGACTGGCCAGGAAGCTGTTGCGTGGCCTCAGAAGGGGCGGGCTGAGCTGGAGGGGCGGACTGAGTGTTAGTAGCTTGTGGCTGATTGGCCACAGGCAAATTAAGGCCTGGGTTAAGGAGCATCCCTGGGTAAAGCATGCTGGAGAGCAGGAGGGGGTTGAGGGCCATAGCGTGGCCCGGCACAGAAGCACTTAGCTGGGTTGAGTTGGTAGCTGTTGAGCTGGCAGCAGTGGAGCTCTGGCCCTCTGTCCTCTCCACTTTGCTGTCCGCACTCGAGCTCTGAGCCTTCAATTCCTTGCTCCTCTTCTTCCCTGCATCCTCGCCCTCCGCCGCCACTTCCTGCTTTCCCAGCAGACCGCTCATACCAAGCAGGTTGGGTAAGCCAGCCATGCCGGAGAGCATCATGGGTAGCATGGCGGCTACGTTGGCCGGGTCGTGCTGGAGGCCCATGAGTCCGGCGGTCAGCTGGAGGGACTGAAGGCTCTGCAGGGCCTGGAGGCTGGTCAGATCCAACCCGCTCAGGAGCCCGTTGGTCAGGAGAGGGTTGAGGCCGGGGGCAGCGCCTGCCCCGGCCCCGCCGGCCGCTCCCGCTTTAGCCAAGGCATTCTTGGGCCGACGGCCTCGCCTGCTCACCTCCTCGGGCACAATTGGGCCCGTGAGGATGCGATCGAACATGTTCTCTGGGAGGTAACCCTGGAGACGGGAGAAAGAACCGTTAGATGCTGGAAAATGAACAGGCTAACTAATAAGTGCCTGTAAAGAACCAGAGTGGGAAGGGCAGTAAATCCAAGATCATCATCATCATCATCATCATAGCACATCTGGAAATTTCACGAATTCTCACCGACTGTTTAACGACGTCAGCCCACTCTGGAGGAACACCGTACTCTGGGTTCTCCTGGAGGAACCGGCATAGGTCCTTCAGAGGAGGAGCAAAAGCACCACCGATCTGAGGAAAGAGACAAAAAAAATAAAAAATCAGACGGGTACGTTTCCTGAGACGTGAAGGAAAACAACCAATCGCTAGGCTAGCTATGATTAGCCTAAACAACCAATCGCTAGGCTAGCTAGGGTTAGCGTAAACAACCAATCGCTAGGCTAGCTAGGGTTAGCGTAAACAACCAATCGCTAGGCTAGCTAGGGTTAGCGTAAAAACAACCAATCGCTAGGCTAGCTAGGGTTAGCGTAAAAACAACCAATCGCTAGGCTAGCTAGGGTTAGCCTATGCTTGCCCTCTGACCTTGCGAGCGTTTCTCCGGTTGATGATCTGGACCCGTTCCTCCCCAGTGAGGCTGTTCACATCAATCTTGTTGGGGTTTCTGCAGCGATGCCTCTTCTGCTTTGGACGCCCGTCCTGAAACTGCAACTTATTAACCCCCTGAACGAACACACACACACACGAACACACACGAACACACACACACGGATTTGTTTTCAGTATGGCCAGTTACTTCTGAAGCTGAAAGTAGCATCTAAAATTTCCCTGAATGACGTGACGTGAAAAGCGCTTCATTTTATGAACGCGAGGTCCATTTATTTCAGAGCGTGGACTGGTCGAGCAGATGAGGCTGGTTATCTTACAGGGATGAAGGCACCAACATCCGCCACGAAGCCTGGGTGCTCCTTCAGCCACTGTTCCAGATCTTTCCGTCTCGGAGCATCGTCCCCGGCGAGCCGAGTCCCGTCTTTGAGGTTGATGACGGGGACCCTACTCTCCGTGTCCAACGGCCCGCTGCCCTGAGAGGCGCCCGCGCTGGTGGACACGCCCCCGCTCCAGTTGGGCGGAGCCTATAGATGGGGGAGCAGTGGGGTACATGAGCAACGTACTGGCACTTAACATGCATCCAGAAATCAATAGACTGGAGGGGAAAAAAGGGACTTTAGACAAGAAGGTTTTAGTACTGAAACAAAACTATGAACGTCAAAAAACAAAAACTGTGAGGTGTCGTACCCGATCGGACGTGGCCGGAGTTCTGCTCTTGTTCATGAAGAGAAGATCCATCCCTTCCACATTCTTCCTCCTGCCTCTCTTCTTCTTCACCACCAGCTGATCATCAACTACTCCATTTTGATGCATGTGTCCAGCAAGCCCTACAGAGAGAGAGAGAGAGAGAGAGAGAGAGAGAGAGAGAGAGAGAGAGAGAGAGAGAAAGAAGGAGAGAGATAGAGATGTAACAACTGTTTATGCAGTGATTATGTGGGCATGTATTTTAGATCTATTAGGGGACCAAATAGATCCTCATGATAGAAAATTTTTTTCCACATGCTCTGTGGGAGAGTTGGCTAGTTCAGAGACGTACACATGCGTGTGTATGGTGTGTGTTCTGTTGTGGGAGGGCTGTTACCGTGTGGGAAGCTGTTCTGGGATTTGGTGTAGTCAGCCAGACTGCTGTCAGAGGCGCTCTGGAGCTCTTGCAGCCGAGCCAGGTACTGGTGCTGGGCCAGCGGCCCTTCCTCGGCAGGGCGCTTCAGGGGCAAGGGGAGGGGCAGCCCCTGCTTCTGGAAGGTCAGCTTCAGACTGCCTTCCTGCTAAAGGGATCAAAGGTCAAAACTAGGGGCTTCAGTTCTGATGCAGAACAGATTTTCATAATTTTCTCTGACTGCAGGCCAAGCCAAAAGCTGCAACAGCAAAAGGAAATAGTGGAATATGTACATCATTCACACAAGGTGAAACCGCAAGAAAATTAAAAAGCAAACAAAACTAACCCCAAAAAAATTAAATGATTTCAAAAGCAGCTGAGAGGGCCAGAGGAAGATCAGATTCTGAAAGCAGTTTTGTGTAGCGCAGACAGAACCAAAAGGCAGAGGAGAGCAAACAGAACATGCACAGCGCCTTTGGCCGGCGTTGGCGGGGGAGGGGAGAACTTAAAATAACATACGTCATTGATTTTGACTGAGAACTCCTTTTCTCTGTCTGCATCATGCTTCTTCACCTTTGACCCCTGAGGGGAGGCCGCGGGGTCATCTGCGAGGCTGGCCGCGTTGTCCAAGAGTTTGGTTGTGTAAAAGGAGGCCACAGCACTTCCTTCATACGCACGACGAGAGCCAGGCCACTTGCCCTTCAACACCGCCTGGCAAATACTGTCCAATCGATTTATCATGACGCGGTCCTGCAAAGTGAGGACATCGGCGGAGTGAGTACTAACCTAGTTAATGAGGACATTAGTAAAGCAAGGACGAAGCTAATTAGTGAGGACTTCAGCAAAGTGGGGACAAAGATAATTGGTCAGGACAAAGCTTTTTTTTTTTTGTGAGGACATTGTTGCAATGTCATTGTACGTGAGGACACTACTGACCCGACATTGACCACATGATGATTTCTTTTTAGCACGTACTGACGGACGCTTGTTTCGGATAACGGTGTCGTGTGAGAACCATGCCCTGTGAAGTGACTTTACCTTTGGCCAGTACGAAGCAGCAAGCATGTACCCGCCCTGGAAGGCCTGGGAGAGGTTTGTGATGCCGTTGGTCACATGACTGTCCTGCATGTCGTCATGGGTGGTGCTGTGGGATGCTATGCTGTCTTCATCAAAGCCTTTTACACCAGTAACTGTTGAGGCTACACACACACACACACACACACACACACACACACACTAAGTATGTGCCGTACAACAAATTTCTGAAAGTACTTAAATTCTACACACAACTCTTACAAACCACCATTAGACACTTGTTTACTCAGAAAACGTTCTCACCTCTGACATTAAACTGGTCTCAAACAAACAAGCATGTTTATCTTTAAAATCACTACAATTTGTTCAGCTTGTTAAACCAAGCTGGCATTAAAATTTAGAAAATGTCAGACTACAGGTCTGCTAATAATTTATGAAGTACAAAAAACAACAAACAAAAAAAAACCGATAACTGGTAACTCATGTGGACTCAGCACAGCACAGTGGACGGAGAGAACGGAGGGATGTCTTTGGGTTGGGACACATTTTTAAGAAAAAGTACGACTGTGAGCAGTCTGGCATCCTACATGAACACACCTCACTACAAATGTACTTCATTGTCTATATGAATGTGTTATCTTAGGGTTACTAGTTACACACTGGGTAAGATCGAGGGCTTCTTTTTTCTGTTTGTGTGACAACAGGTCTTAGGAACTTTAGGAGTTAATGCTTTAGACACTGTTGGTCAGCACAAAAAAAACTACTCACTATTCTTCTGAGCCTCTTCACCGTCACTGTCCTCGGAAGACGACGAGGATGAGGATGAAGACGACGATCCGGAAGAGCAGGAAGACGAAGAGGACGAGGAGCTGGATCCCGATCGCGATGAGGACGAGGATGACGAGGATGACCTCGACGAAGAGCTGGAGGAGGAGCTGGAGGAGGAGCCATCCGAGTCGGAGTCTGAGCCGGACCTCCTCCTGGCCTCCCTACGACTCCTCTTGCTCGGCTTTTTCGGTTTCCTGGTGGCGGAGTTCGGAGTGAGTGGCTTGGTCCTGGCCGCCACCATCCGTTTCTCATTCTCTGCTCCTTTCTCCGCCTCCTCTTTCTCTTCCTCTCCGGTGGGTGTAGGAGGCCGGACAGAGGGACTCCACCTCTCTTGCTCCGCCTCCTGCTGCCTGTTCTCCTCCTCTTGCTCGGAAAGTGGCTCCTCCTTGGTCGTAAGCTCCTCCTCTCTGTGGGCGGGGTTGCTCAGTGGAGAGGCAGGGGCACCGGGAGCCTGGTTCTGGCTCTGCAGTAAGGGGGTCGGCGTTCGAGACTGCCCCACAAACGGTGGCTGATTCTGGGCCTGGCTCAGCACCGGGGCCCCCTTGTTCTGGCTGTAGTTCCTCTGAGCTGCCATGAAACTGAGCTCAGGGTCACGGAGTATGTGGTAGTCCGTTCGGCTCACCCCGTGCTTGGCCGCCCCGATCAAGAGGTCCCGGTCGTGAGGTCCCGGTTCCCACCAGACGGGCAGGTCAGGAGCCGGCTGGCAGAGAGGCAGACGCTCGTAAAGCTGCGGGTGACGCAGGACTTGTTCCCGCACCTGTCGTAGCAGCTCCACGCGGTACAGAGTGCGGGACGCGCGTTCCTCTGTGATTGGCTGGATAGAGAGGGAGGGATCTACTACATCTGAGAAGTGGAGAGAGAGAGAGAGAGAGAGAGAGAGAGAGAGAGAGAGAGAGAGAGAGAGAGAGAGAGAGAGGGGTAAGGTTAAACAAAGGACTGGGCTGAACATACTCCAGCAGAACCGAATCAACCAACAGGCATGCATTACTAACATACACAACTATGTATATGTGTGAGAGATCAGTACCACAGTGTGTGTGTGTGTGTGTTTGTGTGAGAGACTCACCGCCCTCTCTAGTAGGTAGACGACATACTCTTCTGCACATGGCAGTGAAGGAACAGAGGTATTTCTGGAGGCTCTCGTCGGTTTTCTTGTGGAGACGAGCCATGGCCCTGAACTTGGTCCAGTCGAAGCGCCCCAGGTCTGGGTCAAACACCACCCCGAACGTTGACACCACGCGGTAGAAATCTGCCTCCTCTCTCCTCGTCCACCTACATCACAGGAGGTGGAGAAGAAAAACACATGACTCCTTATTAAACTACTGGAACTCATGAATCCATACTAAAATGAAACTAGCCAGCACCCGCTAAATGCTCAAAAAAAAAAAAAAAAAAAAAAATAATAATAATAATTTTATATTAGATATATATGAATAAATGATTGCATGCTTTGTAGAACTGCATGTTTATCAGTCACTTTATTGTCTGTGTTACAAACTCAATTAGTTTTGTAACAAAAGGCTTAAATTTGCATAAATAACCCGTGTGCGTGTGTGTGTGTGTGTGTGTGTGTTTGTACGCGCTCTTGCGTCATCTCTACCTTTGCTGTCTCTCAATCTTGGCTGCAATTTTGGGGTTGAGGGTTTCGCTGAGCGCGAGAGGCAGGGGGCAGAGGTCAGGGGTCACGGCCTGCTGGTTCTGGTGGATCTGCAGGATCTGTCGGCTCTTGGTGAAACGCTGCGACGCCGTGATGAGACGCCGTAGCCGAGCCGTCAGCGCAGACGGAGACGGCCAATACGCTCCCGCTCCGAGAGGGCCAGTGCCTCCGTCCAGCATGGACCCTCCTTCTACACACACACACACACACACACACACACACACACTCACACACGTTCTTACAGTGCTACAACATGACGTGGTGCAGTAATATTAGCAACCCACAGTGCCTTCCCATACCCACAGCGCCCCCCATACCTGGGCCTGTGTCGGTTATAACCAGATCACCTGGAGAGGAAGCGTCGTCCTGCAAAGAAGAGACATTTCCAATCAGCGTGAAGCCAGAGGAGGATGTTCCACGTCTTTTTCACCATATGAAGAACATACACCCTGCTGAATAATGCATGTGTGCGTGTTCAGTAACCTGCTCACCTCCATATCATCTTTCAGCAAAGCTGGAGCAGGCTTGTACTCAGGGTCATCAACGTCCCTGCATGAACACACACACGCACACATTAAACAAAACTCGTCCTGGCACCTCTCGAATGCTGTTTTGTGTGTGTGTGTGTGTTTCCCGGTGGACGAGGGGCTTCTGTCTCACCCGTCCATGAAGTCATTTCCTCTCTGCTCAGCAGCAATGGCCTTTTCGTCTGGCCGGCCGACTCGCTCCAGGAAGCACAGGGAGGGATCCGCTCGGATAGTGTTGTACTTCTCATAACCTGCAGCAACACACACACACACACCTCAATTAGGCAATGAGAATACACACTGCAGTGTAATATCCCCCAAAAGCCACCACATGTTCCAACAAGGGAGACTGTGTGTGTGTGTGTCCTCACCATGTTTATAGACGCCTATCAACAGACATTTGTCTGCGAGAGAGTCCCACCACAGAGCAGGTAGTTCAGAGTGATCAGGGTCAGGAACCCAGATTTCCATCTCACTGAAACAGAGACAGTAGAGCAGTTAAACAGGGTAAAGGCGAAAATTAAAGTTTTTCAGACATTCAAATAATTAAAAGTCTGATGAATGTTGGTTTGACACCAGTCTGGCTTTGCTTTGGATCATCTCTCACTCTGGGCTTCAACAGCTGCAGTTTTATCTTTTAACAGCAGGTGGCGATAAAAGCACCAATACGGTCACTCTGACGAGCTTCACTTCATGTTTAAGGAGTGAAGTTGTTGATCTATGTTCAAGATCTAACTGGAAATTGGAATGAGTTTCAAACAGGCTGTAGCGAAGGTGGAGAGGGCAGTGACTCTGGGCTTCGTGTCAGCCTCTTCCAGGTGAGCAAACGTGTGCTCTGACTAGCAGACCAAAGTGCAGCTCACAGCCCTCTCCTGGGACGGAGACGCGCACGCACGCACACGCGCACACACACACACACACACACAGACATCTCCAGGTCTTGAATGAGGTGAAAGGTCACTGTGAGGCTCACCTAGCTTCAGCTCCATCCAGCACTTTTTGGCACTGTGCACCGAGGACCTCCTGTTTCAGATAATACAGCATTCTCACCCTCAACAACACCCTGCAGAGGAGAGGAAACACAAGAGACCCGCTAAACGATGGAACACACACACACACACTCTCAACCTGATACCAATCAACAGCAAAACTCACTGCTTAAGAACAGCAGAGAACAACAGGAGGCTCTGGTGTGCTGGTGCACGGTCAGGTGTAGGTGTGGTGAGACAGGTAGCGGTGTGCGTACTTGTTGCAGTGGTGTTTCAGGTGCTTCTTGTATCCGTCGTCAGACAGCATGTGCTCGGGGTTGTGCTTCCGGATCCACTCCGCCTTCTGGATGTCAAACGCGCTCGACTGAGTCTTCATCTTCTTCCCCTTCCTCCCTCTGGGAACTGGTGTGGAGAGGCCTGTGGGGAGAAAACACACACACACAATGAAAAACACAAACAAAGTAACCCACACACACACACACACCACCACACACCTTTCATGTCACAGTCGAGGTGATTGATGCTCACAGGACAGAACATGTTTAAAATATCCAGTGTTTTCTGTTAACAGCCTCAGTGTTTCACAAATGAAATCTAATAAGAGGCAGGTTTTATTGCCAAAAACGTTTACACATAGAATATTTGTTTTCGGTTAAAAACAGTTGCTAATTGCTTACCCTCTTCCACCGATCCTTTCTGGATTTTTTCACACATATAGTGTCAGACAAACAAAACACATAAAATATAAAGCTTTTGTGCAATATTTCTATTTGCCATTGCAAATTGTGCGTTTGCGCATGTCTGGATTGTTTTTGTAGTCACCGAGTTACTGAGTAACTGCATGTGAAAATAAAACTTTTTGGCTTTTCTAGTTGTTTCTATCTTCATTTAACTGAAGAGTCTGTGCTTGGAAAGCAGGGAGTGAAATGTCTAAGAGAGGTGTGTGTTTTGGAACGGCTTTCGTTTGCTGGGGCTGCGCCGAGAGTGACGTGAGGTGAAGCGCACTTGAGCTCTGGCTACCATCCGCTGGTGCGGAGCGAGAACTCTTCCTGTAGACTGGGCCCGAGTCGGTTCTGCTCCCGTGTCCTTACCCAGGTGGTTCTGGAGCTCCTTGGTCCTGCCGTCCTCCGTTGGCGCGATCAGATCCCACATGAAGCTCTTGATCTTGTCGTCGCCACGGTAATGCACCAGGCAGTAGGCGAGCAGCGCTCTGCAGATCCATTCTACGTCTCGCTCGCTCAGAGGCCTCTTAAAGCGGCCGTGCTGTAAAATGTCCCGCCAGCGGCCCCACCTGCACACACACACACACCACTGCCGTTACCCCTTTAAGAAGGCAACCGGCTCGCTCAGTCCTACGATAAAGATATTTACCCTCGCTTCTCCCTCGAGACATAACGTCACAGAAAACAAACACTTAAATCAGACCCAAAGCCCAAATGAAGCTAAATAAATAAGCAAATGTGATAAACATTTGAAATAAACTTCTCAGAACATGAAACATAACTTCATGATTTATGTCCTCAGCCCCTGGATTCACAGAACAATTTTCTTTAGTGGGAAACCAAACCAGTGAAAGGTGTGTGTGTGTGTGTGTGTGCGTGCACTTTTATCCTAAGCAACATACGATTATGACTGAATACATCTTGACCATTTGTGGCTTAAGGGCTTCACTCAGGGTCCCCCAACAGTGGCAACCCTGCCCACGTTTTGATTAACCAGCCGAGAACCTTCACCACTGCCCTGTACGCGTGTTTAGTGGAGCGGAGCGCTCACCCATACACCAGCAGGTTCTTCTCCACGCGGAAGCACTCTGTGCGTCCGTAGCTGTTGAGGCGGTCGTGTGGCCGGCGCAGTTTGGGCCGGTCGTCTCCGCTGCTCTCCCCCTCCGACAGCTCGGCCAGTTCATCCTTGGTGGCGCTGAACGGGCGCGTCTGCTTGCGCACGCGCGGCGTGTCGATCACCAGGCTGTTCTGTGAGCCCAGGCCACACAGGGGAGAGTGGAGTTAGCCGCTAATACTGACCCGCTCTGTACTTGGGTTAGTACTCCATCATTCATCCTGTGCCTTTAAGGCGAGTTATTTCTCAAAAGCAGCAGTCATTCACAGGTGTTTGTTCCAGTCTGGAAAAGGAGCGCGGTTTTGTACGCCTCACTCTGGAAAGTCCCGAAAGATCCGGAAGGGTCCCCGAGCCGCACTTACTCTGCCGTTGACCGCGTCCAGGTCCAGCTCTGCCTTCTTGGCCCATTTGTCCCAGAAGTTGGGGTCATCCAGGGAGATGTCCGTGCGATTCCCCGAGGCTACAAAACTGGCCTGTGGGCCAAGAGCAGCAGCGTTCACGGCACAACCAAACACCACAGCATCATCCCGCTCAACTCTAATCAGGTCTCCATCCCTGTCGGACCCATTTAATTCTTTGTTCTGGTTATCTGTGTTAATGCATCCACAGTCATTGCACCCGATTCATTTCACAAGTCTCTCTGAAGGACAGGTCTACGTCTACCTCCGTCCCACTCAAAGGTGACGGTGCACACACGCACAGTGAGGAGGTGGGGATTTTACATATCGTGACAAACATTGTTTTTTCATTTACATGCGCTGATGTATTTCTGTAGGTGTTTTTCACCTGCCTGTTTTTACAGCTGGGGTGAGAAAACACCTACCAACAATCAAGTGTGGCTATATTCAGGTTCTGCAGGTAGATTTTTTTCCCCATTAAACCTCATTGGCTTTGATTACTAGTTACCGTGGGAGCTAAATGGAAATTTACTAATTTCCTGACAGTTATGGTCTGCAAGATAATTCCATAACGTAATGCTGACGTATTTATAAATGATCAGATCTTCAGTCAGTAGGCCAACCTTGGCAAAGGTGGATCCTCGCCCTTCAGACTCGATGGTGATGGTCTTGGTTCTGCGCTGGAGGATCTGGTCAATGTCTTCCTCGCAGAACTTGGCCCCCTCGTCTTCCTCATCCATGAGGGCCCCGTACGCTCCTCGTCTCAGCAGGTCCTCAATCTCCTTCTTGGACAGCTGCTGTTGGATCTGCTGCTGGATGGAGATGCAGGGAAACTCAGAGAAGCTGAATCAAGTAGCTCCCAGGCTGAATACACCATGAATGAACAAATCAATGTCTTGATTATTAAACAAATAGTCAGCCAGTCACTAATGTGGAAAAGAAACAGATACACAACAGAAAACACACCATCAGATACACAATACAAAACCCAAAGACCAGTGGGGGGAAAAAAAAAAAAAAAAACTCCACAGTGGAATAACAAATTCAGGAAAGAAGTCTCTTCTTAAAAAAACACTCCGACCAAGGTTTCCCTTCATAAAAAAACTATAGGTAAATGTTGGAATATTCATTGACATTCATTTACACCTATACTGCAGGTGTATCCAAACTGTATTTTAAGATTTAGCTGGAGGGGTGGTTCCATCAGCCAGACTCTTTGGCTGGTCTTTTGTGATGATCTGAGATTGTCTTCCTTATATCGGACAATTTATCAGCAGATTTGGCATCTAATTTTCTTATAAAGCTTATCTTCCACACCTTGCCTTTATCTGTGACAGCTAAAATGACTGACAAACAGTTTTAACAGTTGTTTGTATTCTTTGCATCTTGAATGTCATTGTTCATTAGATGTCCTGAGACAGCTGCTCAGAAAACCACACATATATTGACACGATGCCAAATTCCTTAAGGGTATTTAGCTGGAAATTCACTTTCTACCTGAATGAATTAAAAACCCCCCAAAATATATATATTTTAAACAAATTAATAAAATAAAGGTGCCAAATATATTTGTATCCTAATCAATAATAAACAATTATCCAGTTATCCAAATGTACAAAAAAAAAAGCAATAAAAGTTTCAATGGTAAGGTTGTCTGAGTAGCACTTCAAAGTGCAGAGGTTGATTACAAATTAATTAGAAAGGTCATAAAAGTCCTAGTGTGCTGTACCCAGGGTTCCCACTCAAATTCAGATTCCTCAAGTTCTCTGACTTTCACTGACATAAAAACTAAATTTCTAAAAACCTATAACAAACTCCTTTGTTAAGCGGGCACTGAAACATCAATTAACTAAAACAATCTTAAAATACAGTACAGAAAACTTGTGAAAATATAGAATTTTGAGAAATTGCAACTAATGATATTCCAGAAATTCTGTTACCACTGGCAGCCCTGTTTACATAATATTTTCACACATGGGTCATCTTGGGACAACGACAACTCGATGTCTGACGTTTGATTGGTGAACTCAGTGACTTACCCCGCCTCCCCCAAGGCTGTTATCCCGCCCACTCATGCTCTGCAGCACTGCCTTGTCCAATCCCAGTTTGAGGCTGGCCCTGTCAAACATCTCCCGCTCATACGAGTTGCGTGTGATTAGCCGATACACTTTAACCGCTTTATTCTGACCAATTCTGTGGCAGCGGGCCTGGGCCTGTCAGGAACAAACAAAACAAGTGGGAAAATTCAATAAACAGAAGAAAAAAAAAATATATATCAAAAACGTTTTGTGGTTTTGTGTTTTACGCATCAGCAGTATATAAGAACTCCAAGAACATCAAGCACCAAAGCTTCTTCTAAGATGCGTTTACTTGAAAGTTCTGTGTTCAGCCTTTGAAGATCAGACCTCTCGAGCCGGGCAGTGGGTAACGTGAGCCGGGCAGTGGGTAACGTGAACTGGCAGATGGAAAATGTGAACCGGGCACTGGGAAACGTGAACCGGCAAGATTGAAAATGTGAACCGGGTACTCGGAAACGTAAGCCAAGCACTGGGAGACGCAAGCTGGCAGATAGAAAATCTGAACCGGGCATGGGGAATCGTGAGCCGGGCATTCACATGAGCCGACACAGAGAAACATGATCAGTAGAAAACGCGAGATGGGCACTAAGGTGAAGTGGAAAGAATGAGGCGTCTCCACACTCAAGCAAAAATCACAGACTGTGTCGCTTCTTTCTAGCTTGACACAGTTTCTGCTTTACCCGTGTGTGTGTGTGGCGCGTGTGCGAGTGTGTGTACCTGCAGGTCGTTCTGAGGGTTCCAGTCCGAGTCAAAGATGATACAGGTATCGGCGGCGGTGAGATTAATGCCAAGCCCTCCTGCCCTGGTACAGAGCAGGAAGACAAAGCGGTCTGAATCTGGTTTGCTGAACCGATCTATAGCCGCCTGCCGAAGGTTCCCACGCACACGCCCGTCAATCCGTTCGTAGAGGTATCTGAACAGGAACACACACACACACAATTAGGAAACTGCTCCAGGAAACCTTTTCAGCAAAAAGGACTTCATCCGTGTCGGTGAAGTAGCGCCCTCTCTAGGCTAAAGGCAGACTGCAGCGGAGTCCAGTTCCTTTCACATACGCCTGACCTGGTTCCTGCCACACCTTGTCTGCTGCTCACAGCTCTGTCCCTCCAGTACACCACACCTCTGCACCCTGTCCTGTCTCTGACCTACTTCAGCCTGCTCAGTGCTACTGCCGTGTCTGACGTGAGCTCCCCAAGGGGTTTGCGCCCTTCTACTGAACCGTGGCTAAACCTGCCAACAGTCTTCTCACACACACACACGCACGCAAACACACGTGCACAGACTTACTCACACACCCCAACAAAACAAAATGACTCCACATTCTAAACAGCGCATTCCACAACTACCTTCAGTGTTTCATCAGTTCTCTTCTAAAAGAACATAAGGCAGCCATCCCAACTGCATCCACAAGGGGGACTCTCTCTCCCACCCACCCACCCCTAACCTCCACCACCTCAGCTGCCGTCACTCCGTCGGTCTGCCTAGGAGACAGGGCTCACCGTCTCTGGATGAGGTAGTCTTCCAGGATGTCGAGACAGCGCACCATCTGGGAGAAGATGAGAACTTTGTGTCCACCTGCCTTCATCTTGGGCAGCAGCTTGTCAATAAGGACCAGTTTGCCAGCGGACTGAACCATAGCCTGCAGGTTGAAGTCCAGGGAGGCTGGGCTGTACACCTCCCGAAAGTCCTCCAGAATCTTTTCCTCTGCCCCTGAGAGAGAGAGAGAGAGAGAGAGAGAGCGAGAGAGAGAGAGCCTGTTTTCAATGCTTGCTAAGCTGTGTTACAGCCAGTGACTACACAGGCAGCTGTCTACGGCCAATTATTCTATTGGCCAATGAGTGTTAGGAATAAGATACCAAGTAAACCTTCTACAAAACAATTCAGGATGTACATTAACAGCAACCACAATAATCTCATTAATAGCATGTGACACCTTCAGTTCACCGAGATAAAAACTTTATTAGCCAGCATACTACTGAAAACAATAGCCTGAGGCTAACATTAATGTGCTAATCACTCCATGCACCAAAAACTATAAAAATGGTCATTGACGAAGTGAAAATTGGAAAGAAAAACCTGTGTGCCTCGGAGACCAAAAACAAATAATGAAATGGATTAATTAACTTTTATTTGAGAAGGAAAAGACAAGATGTCCACAACACTTCCTCCCGTGTGTCGTCCCCTCTCCAGACGAGCGCCGGGACTGGCCTCCGTACTAATCGCTCTGCATATTCGGCCAGAATAAGGAAGCTCTCTCAGCATATCTAAAAGGTATCCATGGCCAGAGACGGCCGTCTAGTCGAGAGTGAACACGCCATGATGTGAGATGCTGTTTGACGTAGACAGATCGCTAGGGAAGGAGGCAGACTTGGAGACGGACGTGGGAAGGTGCTATTGGGCGCGTCTGAGTGCGAGAGAGGGGGTCGGCAGGCTGTCTTCACCGTAAGGCAGCGCGTGTGTGTGTGTGTGTGTGTGTGTTCCTGTACCTTTGATGAGGTAGGGATGGTTGCAGCACTTCCTAAGCTCCATCATGGTGTTGACGAGGTTGGGAACGTTGGCCTGGCCCGCTCCCTTGGACAGGAATGAGAAGTTCTTCTCCAGGATGGCACGGTAGTACTTTTTCTGGATGTTGGTGAGCTCCACCTCGATGATGGTCTCCTCTTTGGGAGCGAGCTTCTTCTCCACGTCCTCCTTCAGACGACGGAGCATCATTGGCTTCAGGATCGCCTGCAGCTTTTGAACCTGCGCGCACACACACCATGGAATTTGTACACCATACCCGTTTCTGAATGAGAAACATCACACACACACACACACACACACACACACACACACACACACACACCTGTTCTTCAGTCTTCAGATCTCCAAACTCCTGCATAAAGGTGTTCTCAGAGGGGAAGCGCGTGGGCTCCAGGAAGTGCAGCAGACTAAAAAGCTCCTCCACAGTGTTCTGCAGTGGTGTACCAGTGAGCAGCACCTTGTGCTCCTAAACACAGCAGGAAAGAAACAAAAAACACACAAATGCTAAAGGAGCGCTAGCTCAGAAGCATGGCTGGAAATAAAAATATATATATATCTTGCACAATGTTTGTGCTTGCATGTGTACGTGCGGTTGTGCGTATATATGCGTGTTAGCACGTGTGTGTGTGTGTGTGTGTGCGCGCACTGTACCAGGCTCATAAGTTTGAATCCCTCCAGGAGTTTACAGTTCTTGTTTTTCAGGCGGTGAGCCTCGTCGATAATCACACAGCGCCAGTCGATGGCGTTCAGCTCTGGACAGCCTCCCAAAATCATCTCGAAGGTGGTGATGACGGCTTGAAAGCGGTATGCGCCCCTGATCACACGGCCCTGAGCGAGGGAGGGAGGGAGGGAGGGAGGGAGGGAGACGCGTCAGACAGGGCTCGAGCTTCCCTGTGCAAAACGAGCTACACCATAACTGGACCGAAGACTCTTGAGATTTTAAAACCCCTCGCTGCTGTAGAACTGCGTAGCCTCATTGTAAAAATGTGCGTTTGTCATGCGAGAGCGTTCTGGTACCATCAAAGCAAAGCCTCAGGTGATATTCTGACACACAACCCTCCCAACTCCTCTGTGACCGCACTACCCAAAAACCCATTTCATCATTGTGTCTGCTAACCACTCCTGTCACACGGTCGTAGCAGTGAACTGTGACTCCCACAGAAGTGGATGAGAGCCCCTCCACTTTCTCTGCGGTCTATGAACCAAGGACGAGCGGAGGCCGCGAGCGCGCCGGCCTTCACCTGAGCGTCCCTGAAGTACATCTCGTACTGCTGTAACATCTGGCGGCTGAGCACGCTCCCGTGGTAGACGATGACATTGAGGTATGTCCACGTGTGGAACTCGCGCTCCCAGTTGGCGATGGTGGATAGCGGCGCGATGATGAGGAAGGGCCCTTTGATGCCCACGTGGTGGATCTCCTGCAGAAACGTGATGGACTGGATTGTCTTCCCCAGACCCATCTCATCAGCTAGGATACAGTTACGCCTGTGTGGGGGGGGGAGTTAACAAAGAACCATATCATTATAGCATTCAGCAGCCATACAGAAAGACCGTGTTATCCTGAACACATCCACCCTTCTCATCCAGCATGACCCAAAGGCCTCTCCCAGCACGGAGAAGTCCTGCAGGAAACCCGATACAACCTGGATGTCGTTATTACATTTCTGAACCGATACAATGAACATTTGTTTTGCTTGTAAAGAGGCCATATTCAGAAGCTGTGTGTAGATGGGCAGCGTGTGTGATCAGACCGTGTGTGTGCGTGCCTGTATGTGTGAGAGCATGTCGGATTCTGAGTGATGACGTGGATGTGTGTGCGTGTGAAATGAGATAGGGTGTGTTTGTCTGTGCGAAGTCAGAAGGAGTGTGTGTGTGTGTGTGTGTGTGTGTTCGTTCAGACATGCCGTCAGCTGCACAACCCAATGGCTCCTCTTCCGCATTACTGAACAATCTGGCGCCTAGATCTATCCCCCTTGTGTGAAAAACTCTCTCTCTCCCTCACCACTCTCTCCATCTCAGTCGCCAAAATACTTGGTAAAAACGGCACAGCAAACCTCCATCCCAAGCTCGTCTTTCCCGAGCTGCTCAAGAGACACCAGATAAGCAGATCTCTCCAGATTCATTGTGCAGATCTCTCCAGATTTGCTGCTCTGATTTAAGGCAAAGCAAAGGCCCTGATCTGCACTCTCTGCTCGTGGAAGAACAGTTAGAAGTCAAGGAAGACAGCAGTGGTTGGGGCCCCACCGAGGCTCAGCGCGGCAGCGGTTGGGGCCCCACCGAGGCTCAGCGCGGCAGCCATGGACTCAGCCACAGCTTTACACACGTCCCTATAAGCTGAGAGGATTCCCCCCTTTTTTTGCCTGGCCCCAGAAACACTTTTTTATGCAAATTTTGAGGTGGATGCCTTTCCTTACCGAGCAAAAATGTCTCAGCGGTGCGGGTTACGGACAAATTCGCTGACTACATGTGTGACGCTTAAGACTTCCTATCTGTGCTTTTACAGCCCTCTTTAAATTAAAAGAAAAAGCTCCCAATTTACATTAACAAAACAAAAGAACTAACAGAACCCAGACACTTCTCAGTTACATTCATTTGGTTCGTCTACTGAATGATTACTGTTCAAAAGGTTGTAAAAAGTTGTAAATTCAAAGGTTGCCTGTTCAAATCACTAGAGATGTGCAGTCAACCATCCAATGATAAATGCATCGAGTGTTTCATAAAAATAAATAAGTGGTTTGCAAGGATAATCCAGCACAGTTCCCTTGCATTTGTTTTCCCATGACTGTTTTCCCACAAACCTTGGAGGCTCGTTCGGCTACGGAAGCTCATTTAGCTATGGATTTACTAACTGGGAACAAACACAGTGCATGTTGGCATACAGCTCCTTGGTTACAACCCACACTGCAAACAGTGATGGGTGTGGTCTTTGCACCGCAGTGATGTGAAAATACTAATCATGCCAAATATCTGAAAGTTCCTTTACAGTTTCAGTACGTCCCTGGTTCTGAGGATCCACTAGAACACAGAACTTAGTCCCCCCCAAGTATTACTGAAGGCTGGAAAACAGGTCAGGGTTATAACAATACCCCAAAGTACCCGCGTGGCAGGTCAGGGTTATAACAATACCCCAGAGTACCCGCGTGGCAGGTCAGGGTTATAACAATACCCCAGAGTACCCGCGTGGCAGGTCAGGGTTATAACAATACCC
>JAOYMR010000019.1:10518960-10529551 GCA_025802075.1 Tenebrosternarchus preto
CGGAGATGGGAACTATAATGAGGCATACACACACACACACACACACACACACACACACACACACACACACACACATATACATACACACACACAGCAACAGAAGTGAAGGGAAGTGTATTAGATAAGAGCAACACTGACCTGTTGTACCAGTTGAAGAGGAGCCAGTTAACCCCCTCCAGCTGGTAATCCCTGAGACTGTTAGCGTTACGATACTCCCTCGAGTGCTCGCGCTTCTTCCAGTGAGTCGCCGGGGGGCGCTCCTGAGCACAGAGAGCAAGAGCGCATCCATCACAGCCGGCCCAGGACATTCTGACACAATTCTGGTTACGTGTTGATGTCCTAATGGCGCCGAAATGGAACCGAGCCGGTTGGGGAAGGGCAGCGGCCCCTGCACGAGGGCAGAGGGAGGGAGGGAGGAGGAAGAGGAGGAGGAGGAGGGGCTCACCACTCTCCTGGAGTCTGGTCTTGCTGCCTGCAGCTGCTCGAACTCCTCTATCTTACTCTGATCCACGTCTTCCTTTAGCTCCCATGTGCTGTCCTCATATGGCAAGGAGCACCACTTCACCAGGTAATACACTACCGGCTGGAACACGCAAAACACACACACACACAAACATACATGCACCGTGACAATGTTTCCACCAGGAAATACACAATCAGATAAATAAAACCACATTCCTGACCAAGAAGCAAACAAATAAATCTGTTATAACTTCTAAATGAAAAAACGATCAATATGCTTCAAGTATGCTAACAAACATGTGGTCACAGCCCATGAAGAGCATGTATTGTGGTTCAGATGCACCAGTCTCATTAGCAGAACAGAACAGAGTAGAGCACAATCTTTACTGAGCGTGTCCAAAGCAGACCACGTAGCCTGTACCGCAAGGCCAGCAGGCTGCCGTTACACTACACTTCCCAGCAGCACCGGTTTCTGGTGAACAAGGTCAGAAATGAAAGGCAGGAATTGTGGGACTTGATGGCTTATTTTCAAAGACTGAATCTGGCTTCGGGTTCCCAGGGCCCCAACACATGGCTGGGTGCTGGCCTTACTCAGGACTCTCTGGTTTAAAAAACAAAAACAACACTGGAACCTCATTCATTTTTAAATGTGTTTACACCCACTCACCTCTCCAGTGTCCTTGTCCTCACAGTAGGACACCTCCAGGACTCTGTCAACTTCCACATAGTCCGGATTAAAAGGTTCCTCCTCCATCTGTTACGCAGGACCCCCAACCCCCAAGTTACAATACGGCAGTGAATTAAAACAACCAATCCCAAGGATGAGAACATCACTGATGATCACCTCTACATATAGAAAACAGTCATTTATACAATACAAAAGTAAAAGCAAAATACTTCAAAAGAGCGAGGGAAGAGAGCACGCGCACACACACACACACACACACACACACACACACACACACACACACGCCTTACATCAGCGAAGAAGTGTGCTCTCTGGGCCTGTTTAATCTTGAAGCGCTTAATTTTCTGCTGGATTCTCTTGTCTTTTTCCAACTGCTGTTCTGTTGACCACTCACAATGTAGGTATGAGCTAAACACACACACAGAGTTATAAACATTAATAAAAGAACAACCCCCCCCCCCCCACATTTTTCATTCTCATGCATAAACATCTCAACTTCTTCATTAACCTTCTGAAAGCTTCTTTTTTTTATTTTGAATACCCAATAGAAATCAAATAAAATTAGCCTTAACCAACGTTAAGATTAATGCGGTCAAAGCAGAAATAGCTACAGTACTAGGCTACAAAAAACATCCCAAAGAAAATCCCGAAGACACTCAGAGCTGCATTTCTCCATTATTTACAGAGCTGTTCAGAACAGCAGTGGGTCTTTGCTTCCATGCTGTTCATTAAATCATTCTGCAGAAACCCGAGAACTGATTTAGATTTCACAGCCGGACAGGAACACCGCACTGGTGTCGGAGCGAGGAAGAGAAAAACCCTTACTAGTTTTTGTACTTTACAAAAAACTCCTCCACTTCAACCATGACCCCTGGTGACACCTATTGAACAAAGAAAGCAATTACATCAGTTAAACATTCCTCCGCGAGCAAAACGCCGTGCGCTCAGTTTCACTATGCTGGTTGCACATTTCTAATTACTTTCACCTTCTGTTTACTCATTTATCGCAAGCTGTGTTTTATACAGCACACACACACACACACACACACACACACACACACATACATACAAAAAGACAAATGTATGTTTATTTAAACATTACTGCAGGTGCAATGCTAACTTTTTTAGCATAAGCTAAACACCGCAGGTGAGGCCTTACCTCCTTTTTCACTACTCGAGAAGCCATGATCTTATCCACCACGGCGGCGTCCTCCTCACTAGGGTTCTCCTGGGAAAATGGCGGAAAATATATCTAACGTTTACTGTTCCTTGTAAAAGTCGTGAGCTTTTATCAGCAAACAACTCCTGACCCCTTTTGACTTTTGGTCTCGGCTTTAGAGTGTCAGCCGGCAGACGTCGAGCAGTGTTGTATGCTTTAGCTTTTCTGTGCACCCGTTCTCGATCTCACCTGACGGAGCAGGTAGATCAAGGTGCCAACACCACCAAGGTCATGGGTTCAGTTCCCACAGTGAACACGTGCACACACCTTGTTTTAACTGTTCTTTCAGTCTATATTTTAGTATGTTACGGTGATGGGGAGAACCAAGCCAAGTCTGGGGTAACGCACGCACACACAATCTGACAGACACACACAAACGCATTAACCTGCAACACAAATCCTTTAGAACATTTATACAAGAGCCGAATATGAATGCAGGAACATGAACACGATTTCCTGAGGGCATGGCGGTGGAGTGTGCGTCTGAGAAAGCCGTCCCCCCGGCAACGCTCAGGGCCGTGATGGAGGTGGGACCTCACCACAAACAGCTGTAGCGCTGGCTCTCTGGAAGCACTGGAGTTCACCTTCTTGGCTTTAACGAGTTCCTTCATCTCGTCTTCAGACACGCGAGCATCGAGCTCCTCTACGTAGCGCTTTCTCTTCACCTGTCTGTTCGACCGCCGCTTCTACAGAGAGAAAATCAAACAGTAAGTGTGTGTGTGTGTGTGTGAGAAAGAGAGGGAGTGAGAGAGAGCATGTGCGCGCATGTGTACACGTGTGGTGTAAGGACATGCATGTAAATTACAGTCTACTCACTATGTATGAGGAAAAATGAGTGTTAGACCTTCATATATGTAGGTTATTACAGTGGGAGTCCTTTAATAAACTAGCACAGTGTGCACGCGTATGTCTGCTGTGTGTGTGTGTGTGTGTGTGTGTGTGTAAGCACACGTGTCCCCAAATATACTGTGACCTAAATGTCAGGGATCTGGCAATAATGAATAGGGAAATGATGAGAATCTCTCAAGATGACCAATTAAAGAACCCCAACACTGGCACCAGCTTGCCAGTCTGATTCCCAGAATGCTTCAGGGCCACCCAGCCACCTCTTTATCTCTGACAGGCTAACTGAGACATCAGTAGCGTGGTACCTTAATTAACACACAGGGTTTTGAAGGAGGATAATTATATCCGGAGAGAAAAGGGCGGGAAACGAGGGGGGGGGGGGGGACTCAGCCCCATTCAGAGTGTATCAGCAGCAGAGTGTATTCTTCCTCACTGAGACATGTCTCAATCTCTCCTCATCTCCCTCTCTCCATTCTCTCCCTCTCTCTCCCCGTCTCTCTCTGACAGGTGAGGTTACTCACAGAATCGTCGTCTTTAGAAGGTCGGCAGAGGTCATCCTCAGACAGCTCCTCTGAAGATTCCATCTTGCGTTTCTTCTTTTTGCTAAACTTGATCACAATTTTCCTGAGCCAGATAAAAAGAAATAAATATTTACCTTCCCATTCAATGCAAGATTTCAGTCCTCAAGTAACATGGGGCATCTACTATCCAGAAAGATTTACCATGTCTTCAGTACACAGAATTTGAACAAAACCACTTTACACACACAAAAGAAGTGTATACATGTCTCCATATGGTGCCCTACACACTCCCACCAAACAACTGGAAAGTTAAAAGTTAACTCAGCAGCACATGAACAGACATTAGGAGGTAATAGACAGACACACACACACACACACACACACACACACACTTAAGGCATTTAGCAGACGCTCTTATCCAGATAGCCTTACAAAAAGTGCTTTGTTACTGACTCACTGAATGCATCCTAGCCAGTAAGTAGGATAGAGTTCATTAGACATCTGAACTAGATCACTGTTAAAACACAAGAATGGCACTGGTCCTGTTATATTACATTTACGGCATTTGGCTGACGCTTTTATCCAAAGCAACTTACAATTGTGACTGAATACATCTTGAGCAGTTGAGGGTTAAGGGCCTTGCTCAGGGGCCCAACAGTGGCAGCTTGGCAGAGGTGGGGTTTGAACCAGCAACCTTCTGATTGCTAGTCATGTGCCTTAACCAGTGAGCTACCACCACCGTATTAAACAATGATAAGTAACAACAAATAAGAGCTTGATTTCTGAGTAATTAACAACGAATAAGAGCTGAGTAATTTCAGTTACTCAGCATTGGTAGAAAGATAAAAGTGCATCACTGGTCGTTGAGATACTCTACAAATAAGACGAATCTTTAGTCTGCGTTTGAAGATTGCAAGGAATTCTGCTGTCGAGACGGTCAGTAGAAGTTCAACCCACCATCTTTGAGCCAAGACAGAGAATTACCTAGAAGCTCGTCTACCACTGGGCTTGAAGCAGCTACAGGAAGTCAGTGAAGGGAACTCAGCAATGGAGTGACACGTGAACTTTGGAAGGTTATAGACTAGTGGTGCTGCTGCGTTCTGGATAAGTTGTAAAGGCCTGATGGCCTGTAGAGGAAGACGAGCAAGTAAGGAGTTGCAGTAGTCCATCTTGGAGATGACAAGACCAGGTCGGGTTTAATACAGGAGTGGAGAATGACAACTGGCTGTCCAAAATTGCGCCCAGGCTACGGGCAGCTTCAGATGGTTAATACCAGTAGGCTCTCAAAAGAAATGGTGAGGTCATGGTGATGACTGGAAGTCCCTGGGATGTATAGAAGCTCAGTTTTACTGGGTTTAAGCTTCAAGTGGTGGGCTGTCCAGCAAGCAGAAGTCAGAAGGAGTAAAGGAAAGTTGGATGTCATCAGCGTAGCAGTGATGGAAGCCATGAGAAGATGGTACATCACCAAGGTAGCAACTGTACAAATAGAAAAGGAGAGGGCCTAGCACAGAGCTCTGAGGAACACCCCAGTCCAAGTGTCCACATGGATTGGATGTGGATCCTTTCCATGACGCTTGATAGAACCGGCCTTCCAGGTAGGACCGGAATCCATTTCCATGCAAAGTCAGCCACGCCAAGGCTAGATAGAACGGAGAGGACGACACTTTCCCTTCTCGCTCAGAGCGTTCACCATCAGCCCACGCCTTTCCCTCCTCATGCCAAACTCATTCCTTACCCCTGTCCAGGGAGTTTTTCCTTGCCACTGTCGCCCCTGGCTTGCTCATAAGGGATCTGGACCCATGTATTTGTAAAGCGGCTTTGTGACAACGTGTGTTGTAAAAAGCGCTATATACATAAAATTGACTTGACTTGACAACCCACCCTTGGAAAGATCAGAAGGTTGAGTGATGAAGAGTTTAAGAGATGAGGGGTCATAACCTCTCCTGACGTTCATACAGCATTCTGGACTTCTAATCTCTCCACTGACGCCCACATTCACTCAAAAGTCCTGTTCAACTGAACTGAATTGAAAGTCCAGTGTAAAGTTGGGTTTCTTCTGGTAAACCACGAGCAGAAAGTGAACAACGGCAGCTGAAGGTCTTGGGAAGGCTGGCAGCTGATGGGGAACCTCAGCACATCGGATGAACCTTCCGGCGTTTCCAGCTGGTGCGTCCAAATCCCTCGGACAGGCTGCAAGAGGCCGCCACCCACGCAGGAGGCCTGCGGCGACTGGCCTGCGCTCGTGCCCATCTGCCGTCGTTATCCGTCTCTCCGACTGGGACTGGTGTGGCCACTCTGAGGGACTGGACTGGGGGATGATGGGACCCTCCAGTGCACAGGTAAGCTTGGCTCCAGCAGCTCTCAGCTGCACAAAACAGCACCCTTACTGGCTGAATGGCTTTATATTTCAGGTAACTAATGTGATCGTCACTTAAGGCGTGCGAGGCGACACCCAACGCATCAGGCTGATAGCTGACGGCAATTCCGAGCATTGTCGGCATGGCAACACTGCTCTGATCGTCATCAGCAGATGATTGGGAATGGGGGGGGGGCACGTGGAGGTAAAGTTAGCACTCCTGCGCTGTGGGCGTGAATTCCCTGTTTACGCCGAACACCTGTTCACCTTCATCCGAGTTCTCACAGCTCGACTTTGCTGTGAGCAGGAACTGCTTTTCAACAGAGGGTCGACAAACACAGCCGCTTTCGATAGTAACACATGCGGGTTTTCCTGTGGGTGTCTCTCAAACTGCAATTCTTTCCTTCACTGCTATTGAAGAAAATATACTATTAATTTAGGTTACTTCATCACCAACAGAAAGTGGATTGGGGAGAAAACCAACAACAGTTCAACAATAAACAAAAACAAAAGCACCATCATTTTGGCCATTGAGGTGTAGAGCCTGATTGGTTGAGGAATGGGACACAACTGGGGAAAGTGGAACAAAGCAGATCAAACTCAAGCCACAAAGATTCGCCCGAGGCTTAATCCTGCCTCGTGTTTGTGTTCTAGCTTCCACACACTGATTTCTCCTGCTCTCTCTACACTGGGGGGGGGCGACAATATGTTCTTTCTGGAGCACCATCATAACTATTCTCACATATGTACAGCTAGCAGCTGGTTAACACAGCCAGCGGCTGCACACATGTACACGGGGAGCACGGCGCCTGCAGGGCAGACCGGGGGCCAACTCTTACAAGCAGTCAGTCAGGCTGAAGAGCTGTACAGACGGGCCGGGCTCCAGTGGTGATGGGTGGTACCGGATCAGAACTCTTTTCTAGCCAAGGCCTTTTGCTAGTCAAATCCTTTCTGCTGCAATTTTTTTTTTATTTGATGAAATCCTTTTCTTACTGCCAATATCCTGTTCTAAAACTGCTCTTTTTTGCTGTCCCTCCTCTCCACCACACACACACACACACACACACACACACACACACACACACACACACAGTTCAGATGAATAGGTCTGTTTGGGTCATGACTCACCCAACAGGACATCTGCTGTGAATGCATGCGCGCACACACACCCTCATACGCACGCATGCGCTCTCCTCCTGCCCGGATGATATTACACTTCATTAAACTCTGGGACAATGTGACTTGCAGGTTGCTTAGCAACCAGAAAAGAGCATGCAGCAGGCCGGGTGGGTGGCAGAAGTGACATCACATCCTGTTAGTGCCACATGATCTCTCTTCACACACCACAGGAGCTGGGACACCAGGCAGTCAGTGTGTTCAGGCTATCTGGCCAGAAACGCATGGAACAGACAGCTATCGCACCCTAAAGGTCGAAGATGGCATGGCTTACAAATCACCAGACACACACACACACACACACACACCCACCCTGAAAATCTACACGGTGCCGTTTGAGGCCAAATGCGTCATTTCTGTCTTAAAACGAACAGCCGATCACCGTTCACCCAGCTGATCGCTCCGTCTTGAGCCGTGGGCGGCCCTAGGCCTGTTGTCGGGCTAACCGGAGTGGCCGGTTACCGAAACGAGTAGCCAGACATAGCAACCGCGCCCTGAACTCCGTCGAAGCAATGGAAGAAGCTCCTCTCTGATCCACACACATCCAGAGTGCTCCACAAACCCTAAACCCTGAGGTTGAGGACAAAACCCGCATCATTACAAGATACTCTCCCGAGGCACGAAGCAGACAGTAGACAGGCAGACCACAACGGAAACACAGGTCGGCCTGCAGCTCCGAGGCAGTACAAACTACTACCAGGGCTAGTATTAACAAGGATGACGTGCATCCATTAACTCATGACAAATATTAAATGAGAACAAGCCATGTGAACAGATTTATAACCCCAAACACTGGACTTCTGTGACAAAAGCACTGCTGGTAAAGTAATATTTGTGGCATGACTACTGCTACTAATGAGACAGGACAGCCCTGTGTCCTCCGAGATAATTAACTCACTTGCTGGAAAACGATAACACTAACCTATCCCAGAGTTTTAATGATGACACTAAACCTATCCCAGAGTTTTAATGAACCGAAACTTGAAAACCTGAACTTGAAAGGAAAATTAGTCAATATGCTCCTAGTCAAGAACCTTGAGGTACAAAATATCCCATTATCGTCTACTGTTACTGCTTCCATGTTTGTACAGAGCTACTTTAAAGAGAACCGTGACTGGTGAAGTGTTGCTGTAGTCAGCAGTAATAAGGGCTGCGTGACACTGGGCGTAATTAGCAAGACAGCTGTGATCTCCGTGCTCATCACACAGCAAATAATGCCAGCATGATCCATGATCGGGCCTGGGTAATGTAGTCCCACCACACCTGGGTAATGTAGTCCCACCACACCTGGGTAATGTAGTCCCACCACACCTGGGTAATGTAGTCCCAGACACTCCTGCTCTGGAGAAACACTGAATATTTCTGATATCCTAATTTACTATAAAGAGGATCTCGTCATACACCGGTACTGATAACTCTCACACTCTCTCTTTCTCACACCCCTCCCTCTCTCTCTCTCAACTAAAATAAGAGAAAGATGGATAGAAATGGTTAGCAAAGCCTGCCTATGTAAAGTCACAAGGTTATTGAACCCATGGCATCCTGCAGGTAACAGAACAGTTAGACTGACTGTAGAACCTAGTTCACTACCAGGACCTGGTTCTCCACCAGGACCTGAATCCTCAGATCTGCAGAAATGCATGGGATGCTAACATCTGCATGGGATGCTAACATCTGCATGGGATGCTAACATCTGCATGGGATGCTAACATCTGCATGGGATGCTAACATCTGCATGGGATGCTAATACTGTATCTGCGTTGTTCCGTCTCTGCTGCTGCACAAACTGATACAAGCATCTGGCAGCAAGTAGATTCTGTGTTTCACACAGGGTCGACACTGATGCTAACGCACACACACACATTTGTTCAAAAGTCTCTCTCTCTCTCACACAGACTCATGTCACAAGCAAGACAACACAGCACTACCACCAGCAAAAGAAATGCAAAATACTTCAAATCTTAAAATAAAAAAAAATAAAAAAAAATAAAAAAGTCAACACCCACTCTCTCTCTCACACAAACACACACACACACACACACAGTCACTCAGCTGTCATCTAGTGCTTAGCCTCTCTTCTGGGCCGTGTGTGAATTTTCTCTGTGCGTGTCCTGATCTCCCTGAGATGGCACAGTGACAGTCCACTGGCACTGTTACAGTGTGGTGGGGTGTGAAGGAAATGCAGGTCAGTGGGTCTCTGCTCTTTAGCCCAGACGCAGTGATCCTGACTGAGCTGATCTGGGAACAGTATGGCAGTGCTCTCCATCATAACACTATTAATAACAATCCAACAGTCCACTATTTTATCCCGACCACAGTACATCCAGCTAAAGCCCTACTAATAGCACACGACACATGCTGATATTACATACTAATTTAGGTGCAGAGACAGCATGCCTTTATTTAAACCCTGCTTCCCTACTGATCTGGGATCAGATACTGAGTCAGATTTTTTTTGTTGTTGCCGTTGTTGCTGCTGCTGCTTCACTGTGTTTATCTACACAATAGTGCAGCACGTTCATTCCCACAATCCTTTGCACAGACAGGTCAGTGAACCAAGGCATGCCTCTGTTTAGGCCTCGGGAAATTGCCAATTAAACTACTTGGAGCACTGATCTTTATTATTGCCCCTTACTCCAATCAATGTCATGCAAATGTCCAACAAGCTGTAAACAGCGGTCAGTTCCTAACAGCACACGTAGGCAGGCGCAGTCACACGTCAAAAACACACGTGTGCGCTGATAACAGACCAGGAGGGAAAGACTCAGTGGAGCCCAGCACGCTTGTGTGTGGAGGCATAAACACACACAGCTGAAACTACAACATTATGAGAAAAGAAAAAAACTTTCTGCAGCATCTATTAGGCCGGAATTCTCTCTCTCACTCACACACACACACACACACGCGAGAAACACCCATGACCACTCCGCCGTTCTAGTGATTCAAACGTTGCACAATCTAATTAGTGAACAACAAGGGTAAACACCACTCGAGTGAAACGCTCCTTCAGATTTCATGCGTACATGCGCTCATTTCATTCCTCAGTGCAAGTGACACTGCAAGAGACCCCTCGTCCACCTTTCTAACAGCAGAACCAACACAACCTCAAACGTGTTGTTTAGCCCGGGCGCTGCCACATGGATGCCGCCAACTTGTGCTGTGCTGCGGTGTTTCTGGAGCGAAGCTGTCCACTCTTACTCCTGTCTGACACCAATGGATTCTTAAACAAAGTCACAACACACGCATGCAATCTGGGGGGGGGGGGGGGGGGGGGGGGGGGGGGGGGGGGGGGGGGGGGGGGGGGGGGGGGGGGGGGGGGGGGG
>JAOYMR010000019.1:10561481-10591050 GCA_025802075.1 Tenebrosternarchus preto
TTAAAAATTATAAAAAAAAATGTTTTTTTTTTTAAAAAAAACGGGTAAATTAAAAAAAAACAACCCAAAAAAACTAAAAAAACCCCCCCCCCCCCCCCCTTAATTATATATATATATATTTTTTTTAAAAAAACAATTAAAATTAAAAAAACAAACAAAAATTCACAAAAGGTGTAGTGTTAACTAAGCGCCAGGGTCAAAAAACCCAATCATACTGAAAATGGCCAACTTAACTATATGGAAATAAGCTTGTTTACAAAACATTGTTGTGAAAATTAAAGGACAACTTTAAAACCCTACAACTAAATTGGGACTAAACTTGGATCCAAGCTTTCTGCTCCATGAAATTACATTAGTATAGCCAGCTCCTGGTCAATTACTCAAGTTTTAGAAGGGAAACAGAAATCCTATTCAACTGACTATAGTGACCGTGACTACATGGGTTTGGATAGCGCTATGGTTTGGCCAACACCCAACACTACTCCAGCCTTAGAACAGGCACTGTGTAATAGCAGATTCAAGTCTTGAATTAAAACCTCAGCTAGCCAAATCTCTTGTCGGTAGAAAGGAAACAAGCAAACACCTTGGGATCTCCAAAAATCGCACAGCAAATACATCAGCCCATCTGAGAAGTTCTGAGCCACAACGCCATGAAGCTGCATACTCAACTGCTTACACAACATTCTTTAAACTTGCTGCAAATAACCACTTTCTCTCCCTCTCTCCTAAAAAACAAAACAAAACAAAAAAACAACCCTTCCACATAGTGAGGTGTTCTGTTGCGCCTGAAGATAAAAGAAAAAGCATAAAGTATGTGTGCAAGTCACAATGTTGTCTAAGAAGAACAAGCTATATGCAATTTTATTCAAATTTTCCCACTACACCATTTCTGCCTTGGTATGGTGACTAGGTTTATACCAGAGAGGCACAAGAACTAAAGCTGTTTCAGCAGGGTTATTTTTTCTTCTTTTCCTTTCTAAAGACGAGCAATAGTTTTTGCAAATAAAGTCCACGGAAGTGCTTTGAGATTGAAGTCCTAGAGCTGGGTTCAGCCACACAAGTACACATAGCACAAAATGTGGCTCAGCACCCCCCTCCAGTGGTCGATAAATGGTAGTGCAGCTTCAGGTCTGGAGAGGGTATTCGTCTTTGCTAAATGGCTGTGTGGATCCTGGTTTCACCCAAGACAATCCAGACACCTGCAGTCCTTTGGGGAGATCCTCAGGTCTTCTCTGTGGTGACCAAACATGAAATTAGGGGCAAGAATTATGAGAACATTTCATGATTCAATCGACAGTAGATCGTTTCTAGCTTAAACCTGCAGGAAGTCTTGATAGGCTTAAGTATCACTAAACACTCACTTGTGCTTTTTGGGACCAGAACAAGTTGTGTAATCAAACTTGACATGGAGGAAAACGTAAGCTTACATAGGAATTGACTCCTGTACCATTGTATGGAATAAGACTCAGGAAGACATGTAGTAGGTGTTGAAACGGGCACTCAGACAAGCACTCACTTTGTGTGTGAACATCTTTTCTCTTGCCTCCTCATGCACAGCTGGATTCCAAGGAGAGAAACTGGGCAGGAACAAAAAATAAAAAAAACGACAGTTTCAGGGCAGCCCTTGTTCCCTTTAAACCTCATATAAAGCTTCAATAACTCCATTTGGCTAATTCTTCACTGGGGATACCATATGAATAAGTGATGGGGAAATTAGCAAGAAAAACCATAGCAAAATTCAGATGAAACTCATTGAGAATGAAAGGCATCCAACGCCTGACTGGTTCTTCATATTTCATTAGACCTTCTTACCTTATTGCATAAGGATCATCTATCTTGGGTTGGTCGAAAAGATGGCTGTTGCATAGTTTCACGCCATCAACTACTTTACTTTTGAAGAGTTGAATGTCCTTGTCGTATCTGTTTAAAAAAAAAAAAAAATCAAAATAAGCAATAAGTAATTATGCAGATCAACCAAAACTGCAGAGAGCAGCATGGTCATACATGAGTCAGTCATCCGGGCAGTCATTCAGCCAAACTGCCCTTAACCAGCAAAAGGGTAATGACCCAAATCTTCAGAATTAAACTGCAAACATTAACTGGCCATTCTTGCCCAACCCATCTGCAGTTTCTAGAAATTGGGCTTAAAGGTCCTGCATGCATCCTTTTTTTGTCGAGCTCCAATTTATCAGTTACCACAACCCCGACCATCCTTACAGGACAGGACCGCCCCACCCATCCTTACAGGACAGCAGCCTCTGGGTTGAGGGGTTCTATGGTGTTGATCTTGTAGAAGACTGTGCGTGCATACATTAGCACCTGCCAGATGTGGTTATGGTTCCGTCTGCAGAGACAGTGAAACACAGGCACATGCTTTACAGCTGCATTACAACAACCAATGAAAGATTGCAATTAATGGATACATCTAAAAGGAACGCAAGAATTAAACAAAAAAACAATTACCGAATTAGTGCTTTCTGTGACAGCACTGGGACAAAGGCATTATTATACTCTTCTACCCAAGGCTGGTAATAGATTGCCATTCACTATACGACTCCTTATTACAGATTTATTCATTTGCTAATGGCAACAATTTGTCTGGATTACAAATGACATTTTCTGTGCTACATCATAACTTAAATAGTTAAATTGCGGGTCAATTGTTTGTTAAATGAATATTATACAATATTGGTTTTATGTAAGAGAATACTCTATCAAACCACATCATTCTCATCTGGAGTGTGTAGCACAGGAGATAAGTGACGGCATCATGTTGTGAAGAGCTTTTCCTCAGAGGTGCCAAGCAGCTCGTTATACTGAAGGATGGTCGATGAATAGGTGATGCAAGATACAGGTAGATACTGCAAGACAACTTGCTCCAGTTCACGCAAAAGATTGTGAGAAACTTCACTTTGTTCCACAGGACAGTGGTACCGAACACAAGGCCAAAGCAACAGGAAGAATGAGGTGAACATTCTACAACAGCCAGGTCCAAGTCCAGAAAGCAACTCAGCTGAGGCACTGTTGATCCATCCAACTTGAGCTAACAGGAGAAAAATCTACCACAAAGACAAATCTGCGTGCAAAGCTGGTAGACGAAGCCATTTGCAGCAAAAAAAAGTGGTTCAACCAAGCTCTAGTATGAAGGGGTTGGATATGCAACACGCAAAACTAAAAGGAACACGCTGCTTAATTTCCTTTAAGATACAATTGCAATAATGCATTTTGACTTTACTTACAGAGCACTGGTTTGTAACTTAAAAAAAAAAAAGTGGCTGGAAGAATGTGCAGAAGTGTCGATTGCAATCCAGACAAATCTGATTAATTTTAAAAACAGCTGAAGTTCAAATCATGACCACAATACACAAAGCTCCAGCTATGGTCTAGAGCAAACTGATTACTGCATTAGTTTAACCGTCTTCACCAACCTCCACTTGGTGAAGGCTCTCTTCACATCGAGCTCTCCAGTAACGGGGTTCACCAAGGGGTGAAAGATGGGGATATCAAACACCACTCGCTGCCAGAAAGACAAGCGTTAGCTGAAGAAAGGCCATGTTTTCAGACACACTCACAGAAGCCCATTCATATTTCCATTCCTGTCCAACCAAGGCCTTAAGGAAGACCTTCTGGGATGAAACAATTTCAATACGATATTGATCAAACGAAATGATAAAATTATATTATGATGAAAAGGATCCAGAGAAAAGGGTAGGAGAAGGTACTGGTTTTAAAGCAAAATATTGCATTGCAAAAATGACCATTATATGGCCAACATTTTCAACCATCACCATTGACTTGACTTATTAATATTAAGTTACTTTATTAATATTAATAACATTATTTTATTTTTTAAGCTCTATACATGTTCTTTCATTAGTCCTTTTCACTGTGTATATCCCGACTGCACTTCCTGAACTGGAGCATTTCAGTGAGGGCCAAAGCAAGAAAAGCACAAAGAGCAGCAACTGTCCAAAAACAAACCAAGGCAATCGCTGTTTATTTTATTTGTATTCTTTAGTAAGAGGCTGTAGGTCAGGTAAGGCCATGACAAAGGAACCCACAGGATGTGTGTGAAGTTACAGCGAGCCGAAATGGCGTTGAAGACTGCCGTACTCACAGGACAGTCTCCGTCGGGGTAGTTATCCGGAATGTAGACCGTAAACTTAAAAACGCCGTCCTGGTACAAACCGTGGCGGATGAAGATCACGCCAAACCACACTGATCAGAGAGACACAGATGCAAAAAGAAAAATGTTAGCAAACCTGTATGGTTACATCTCCAACTCTCATTCACACAAACATTTCAATTACATGAACTGAACTAGCAAAGCAAGCAGTTTTCATTGGAGATTTTATTACGTAGAGTTGAAATAGAGTTTAAATCCATTTTTGAACCTTGTTAGATATTTGTACTTTGTATTTGAACTTTGTAAAAGCCAAAATACGTCATACAAGCAACATTACAGCGTTCAATAAGGACTAGTCTGTCAAAGGACTATCGTGGTAATCCATAGAAGATTCACTAGTAGTCACAATGCAATACTCTTCAGAGACACTGCCTCAGAGATCCTGACATTAATTCTGACTAATCTTTGCCTGTTGTCCTGCCCAGGTGGCCATTACGTGAGAAGTGAAGGAAGGGTTAGCTCTTACTGAGGGCTGATCTGTAGGAGGGCTGGACATAGATTCCTGGCAGTTTCTGCTTTATCACCAGCGTACTGCAAAATAGACCAGCGTCAACTAGGAGAAAGGATCGTACTGTACCACTCATGGCAGCAGAAATGCAGCACACCAGACTCTGTGACCCCACACGCTGCCAGATAACAGGACAAGCAACAACTGGCCCAACCCAGCACTTTCTGAACCCATCAGTTCCAGCCCCCAACAACAACCCAGGTCTACCACCATTGTGGAAGAGTTAAACAGCACGTACAACTCGGCGAGCAGGGAGTACTCCAGGTAGAAGGGCCCATAGGACGCGTGCGTGCCATTGGCGGACTGCGCCGCTGATGCCGGCGAGGACGGCTTGGTGATGGGCAGGGCGTTCTTGGGGATGGAGGGCAGCTGCTTCTTGCCATAGGGAGGGCGAGCAGGGCTGATTCGAGGCTCTCCTGCACCACCCTGCTCCTCGCTGTCAGATCTCTGCGCAAAGGAGACATCACAGACGCTAGCAAAAGTTTACTCACCACTCAAGCCATTTAGTCAAAGGCTAGATGCAATCAGCTTTTCAGTATTGAAACAGAAGTGTTTTTTCCAGGCTGGCAACAATTTTGATATTTTGAAGGAAAAACTAGGTCAAGCATCTGTGCAACAGAAGACAGAAAGGACACTTATTTGAAGGAGGCAAAAACACTCACCACACCTACAGCTGTGAATGTCAGAGTCTCAAGCGAAAATATAAAGAGAAAAGTTAAGAGTTTGGTAGCACAAAAGGAACCAAGTGCATTTCTGCTAAAGTGGAAAGATAAATCACTCAGACATCTGAATCTCCCTAATCGGGAACACAGCTGTTATGGCTGTTCAGTGAGCAAGTTGCTGACCTTCTTATAAGGGTCTTACAACTGAACTGACCTGAAAAAAACCTCCAGGGTAAAGGATTATTAAGGAGAGCATAAAAGCTTCTGTTAAACCCTTCTGGCCATTATTAGTATTCCAGCAGTTGCACGTCAAAGTCTTCCTCTGATCACGGAGTGCGCACTGATTCGACAAACTCTAGATTGGTTTGTTGTCAGTGGCGATCAGCTACCTTGGCACAAACGATGCTCTTGTGCAGAAACAGACCCAGAACAGTACTGCACAAGTCAGACTGCATTTAAATAATCAGGATGTTAGCAAGAACGCTGAATGTAAAAAGTAGGGAAACCTGGAACCTGCAGACTAGCGGAGCAGGTAAGTAGCTGCATGCACGAGAACAGCCATGAGTCAGCAAATCTTCCAGCAATGCAGCATCATTTCCCTCATTGCCATCTGCTGAACCCCCAGACAACTTCACACCACGTTAAAACAAAACAGCAGTGGTGAGGCAACAAGAGCCTCCCTTTTCTCACAGTAAGCATACTGTCACGCTACAAACACACACACGCTGATTTTTTTCACTAAACAGACTGCTCAGAGTACTGAAATTACCCTTAACCTGCCCAACCCCTGCCACACGTGATTCCAAGTCACAAATTAACCAGGTTACAAATGCACAACCAGTTAGAGAGGGACAGAGAGTCATACAGCCTCAATGGCTTATACATAAATACAAAACACAGTACAACACAACCACATCAACAGTGGCCACAAATACTCCAGAAAGCCTCTTCATATGAATGACTATGATCTGTAAAATCCTTCTGGTGTCGTTTGCCCCCTTACAGAGTAACTGAAACCAAAACTGAATTTAGATCCTACAGCCTATAGGACTCTATAAAAGTGCATCTGGTCCACTTGTGTCAAAGGTCAAAGTTAATGCGACGAATCAAAATGTAACGCAGTAAAAAAAGAAAAAGAAAAAAAAAAAAAGCCGTGACCGATGACTTACCTTACGACCAGCGTTCGTCGACATGCTCCAGAAAGGATTCATTACTCACTGAGCTTCCTCAGGGCGTGTACTCATATGCCTCTCGATGGCATCCGCAGAATTCACTGACGGAGATACACACAGAGAGAGCAGTGATGAGACCAAACGCCTAGACAACAGTGTGCAACCCGATGCAGTATGACAGCTGCTGACAATTTAATCTGCTGGTGGGGTCTTTTCTAGCCTTTGCCTTAAACACGATACCAAGTAGTGTCAGGTCCCCTGTTGTTCCAACAACGTTCACTTAACAAAAACGAACCGTTACAGCAGGACTGCAAGTTTTAGCTAGGCTAATGTTTATCCAGTGTTTGTTGTACTGAAATACTGACTAATCGACCAAAAGCGAATGATTTTCTTTCAAAAATAAACTAATTGGGCAGCCAATCAATCAATGAAGGTGTAGGTTAAAGTTATGGAGACGGTAGCTAGCTAACAAGCCAACAGTTAATATTATATGCATTATTATTACACGGATAAATGTTAGCTAACCACATTTCAAAGTTTACAGTCGTCGACATAATAAGTTCACTTATTTTAGTATATTTTAAACGGCAAGCAATCTCAAATGTGCTATGATTAGCTAGCTACTGACTTAGCCTAGATAACGTTACTATCCTAACTAGCTAGCCAGCGTCATTATTAGAAAGTTCAAATAGGAAAGTATAACAATTAGCTACTTGAAAGAAAAATACACGTAAACCAGAAGACACTACTTTTCCAACTTTGCTCACCTTTCAAACCGTTTGTCAACACGTACATCTAGCTAGCTAGGTACTTAATTCAGGTGGGTATGTCTAGCTAGCTAACCTAGCTAAATAATACATAAATCCAAATTGCAGACACCAAAATACCTCAACTTCTCACCATCTTGATAAAGAGGAGGGTCCTTTTTTTTCTACGAAACTAATTGGTTGTGGCCTAATTCCACAGTCGTATGTGATTTGTTATCGTCCTTTCAATCACGGTTTAAAGAACCAGAAAACTAGGTAGCTAGCAAGCTAGCCAAAACCAAAGAGGTTAACGTTTAGACCACAGATATTCAGTAGGCAATGGCACGTAAAACCCAAACCTATTACACGGAGAACGCATTTCACTTTGCGCTACGGATATGGCAAACGTCAAAATATACACGTCTTGCTGTCTCATTATAAAGATAATGTTAGCAAGCTAGCTAACCCGCAAGCTATTGTTTTCGGTTTCAAACGCTTCGGAGGCTAATTATTAAAAAGTTGCAGGGCTCTTATTGTATAGCCGATGATAGCATGTAGCGCTTATCGCACGCAAACAAACTTACTTCGTTTTGAAACGACTGGGAATGTACATTTCTTACCTTTCTAAACTTAGGAGACATGAGACATTTTAAAGAACGTACACAGTTAGCTTAGCTAGCTAGCTAACTAACCAGACTACATTCACCCTCCCTTAAAGATATTTCCTTACTGACCGGTAGATGCGTTTCTTTCTTGTCATTGGCTTATACTAGGACGCGTGAAAATCTATTGCGCCCCTTCCCTGTCACTCATTTCAGACCAACATGGTGCATTTTTATTGGCCTTTGCGTGTTAATGGTGGGATTTACTCAGTAACCTTGTCAAATTTTCGTTTGCACGTGATGTGGGAAATGGCCCTGCACAAATTCTCGCGTGGCCTACGTTTTCTTAAGATTGCACACTTTTTGCAAAATCTCAGTCGCTTCAAAGTTTTAGGTCCACACAGTAGCGAAAAAGAGGATTGCATTCTGTACAGCAATACTCATATTAATTCATGGTCTTGTTCTCAATGTGCAAATAAAAATAATAAAAACTTCCTTATAATCTATATGTCGATGTTTATCCTGAGACTACGTTATCGATATATTTTGGGAGGTAGGCCGTCCTCGAATCCGTGAGTTACACTGCTGCCAGCGTTAATGCCATGTTGACAACGGTCTGTTACCTAAGATAATGTAGTTATGTAGGCAGTAGGTATGTAGGCAGAAACTGATCTGTGATTAATAGAGTGGAAGACGCCTGCCAGAAAGTTGGGTTAAACCATATAAAATTACATTTGCACCTAGAAGATAACAGATAAAGTTTCTCTGTAGGATACAGTACAGGTGATTATCATCACTGAAATGGTATGGAGTTGAGATCTTTCAGATGGTTTAGCTTCTTAAATATTTTGACCATCCATAGCTAGAATATGCAGGGATGGAAATGTTGCTCAGTTTTTGTGTCATTCCCATAAACATCTGCAAGACCAAGATAATATTAACCATAACCATGACCTCACAGTTTATTTTGAAAACCTATTGGTATTACCATGTGAAGCTGCCCATATCCTGGGCATAACTTTGGACAACCAGTTGTCATTCTCGACTCGTATCTGACCAGGTATTGTAGATTTCTCCTTAGTAACATACAAAGGATTCAGCCCTTTCTTTCACAGGAAGCCACCCAGGTGCTTGTCATCTTCAAACTGAAGACTCATATTTGTAGAGTATTTCAGTGACCACTAATCCTATACTTATGGAACTCTACACTACTGCTGAATAACTTAAATTCCAACACTTATTTGTTATTGTTCGTTACTTTACTCATCGTTCTCAAAGCTTATACCAGGATCAGCATGGATTCCTGTATCTTAGCAGTATTCTATTTCAAAGGTATATTCAATTCTATTCTACTTACTGGCTAGGATACATTCTGTGAGCCAAAGACAAATCACTTTTGTAAGTTTCTCTGGATAAGAGCATCTGCTAAATGCCTTAAATGTAAATATTAAGACCAGCCTAAAAAGGGCAGACAACAAAGATACTTAGAAGCAGTCAAGTACAAAGTTGGACGTTAAGTAGAAAATAGAACGTCCAACCTTCATAGAAAACAATCCTGAATGAAAAGAAACATCTGCCAAAATGAAAGTGAAATATTCCTCCTTAAGATTATTGGGCGATTTGAGTTGTCATGCTTCTGTTAATGTAGGCCTCACTGAAATGCTGGCTACTCACCTGTGCAGGTACTTCAGATTCCTTTGGGAACTCAACCGTGCTATTCACAAACTGCTGACGAAGTGAGAAGATGACAAGACCTAAAAGATCTTTGCCCCAGAGGCTGCATCTGACTCCCTTGCTGTAAGAAGGGCATGGGTTAGGCTGCAGACTGCCTCTGGCTCCATGTGCAGCTGAAAGGGGAAGACTTCCAAGCACGCTCTGGTTTTATGAGCATTTCTTGAAAATCGACGAGATTGATATCTATTATCTTGTAAAGCTGTGGGTGAAAATGAGAGATGGAGACATCAAAACAGAAGATTGCTATGGAGCCACTGAGAGCACCAGGATGAAAAATAAACAAACAACAACACTGGGCATTGATTCAAGCCTGAATATTGCACAGTACTGTCATATTCACCAAGACACAAGTTCAGAGACTGAAGCTAAGTTTTATTTTTTCAGTTTTAGAATGATTTACTCAGTCTACAACAGCAGGGGGAGACACACACTCAGAATTGCGATCCAAAGGTTCTCTGTCCAAGGGCTGATGAGTCCATGCACTGAACATTTATGTTTTCCTCTGCTTTATTGCATCTGATTCATTCCATGAATGGATCAATAATCACTTGATTACTCGGATTGACAGTTCTGGAACAGGGTGTAGGTATTTGAGTCCCCAAGCCTGGGGTTGAGATCTACTGGCTTTGACTTCTCAATGCGATTAACTTAAATTGAATACCTGAATTCAGCCTGAGACAAATGTGCCTGAAACAGTGGGAGAGGCATGATGAAAATGTATGAGTCAGATCCCACCCAAAACACTTTTCTGCCTGTGTCCTCTGTTTACGTGGTCTGGTTCTTTTGAAAATATCTTTCTGGGTACCCTGTATTCCTGAAAAGAATGGGTGGGTGAATCAGACAAATCATTCTTATCTAATCTAAGATAGAGTCGCATTAGAAGCTCAGTCCTTTCATAGTGATGGCAGCATGTAGGTGAGCTCAGGGCTCAAACCAAACTCTCCATTACTTTCTCTGTTGATTTCATCAAGCAGCTCGACTGGAATAATTCCATTTATTCATCAGCAGGGAATTTCTCTATAAACCTTACAAGAGCATGATCATCTTGTTTTGACCTGCCAGGTAATCACCAGGTAAGCACTGCAGATTAAACACTAGATATTAGTACACCCAAACCCAGAGAGAAAAACAATGGCGTTCTGATGACAGTGTAAGTTGGCCTCTTTAAGTTCCTGCTTGGCTGAAGGAAACTTTTATGACATGGTGGGTTTCCCAGGGAATCATTTGAATTTCATACTTGCAATCATGATGCACAATGCAGATGATATACAGCGGACGGCTGTTCGTTTGTTACAGTCTCTAATTTATTTTCTGTAATGCACCACCAGGCTGCAATGTATGATGTTTGATTGATTGATTTCTTGACCCTTTTTATTGATAATCATTAAAGAGAAAAAAAAACTAATTTACTGCTTCACCGATTTACTTAATTGAGGAAAATGACATTGTCCAAATTTGAAAGGGGGAACTAATTATTGACTTCATTATTGCTTAATTGTCTGGTTCCATTTTTGTTTCCACTACACTCTGTTAATAAAGGTAATTGGCCTGTGGTTTCTGTGTGCGGTCAGTAAACAACGCAAGGTCACAGGCCTCTTTGACACTTTCAAAATCAAAAACTCCATTAACGCAAATGAGTTTGCATCCAATTGTGCTCCTCTGGCATTTCCAAAACATCCAACATAAAAGGGTTGAGAGCCGAGAACCATGCCGTGATATTCTGATGTCCTCCATCCTCCACAGCCTGACAGACGTTCTCAGACGTTCTGGCCGTGCGGTTGAGGCTGGGCACATCGTTTCATAAGCACATTAACTCCAGCCAAACAATATGGCACCTGGATTGGAGCTAATCTGATAATATTTTAAATGATGACCTGATAATCAGGACAAGGCTAGGCGACGCTGAACTTTTAATATCCTCCGCTCAAGCGAAAGTGTTTAATATTCATAGATAATTTGCTCATGAAGTCGGCACCACAAAAAGCCGATCTCTGGGGAAGTTGTAGCACGTGAGGAAAGAGGGGGGAGTTCATGTGCTTGAGGTTGGGGTTGCCATGTTGGGTCAGACCCAGCGGACTGGGATTCCGTGCTGGAACACGATAGTAGTTGCTTTTCCTCAAAAACACGACACGACGCTGGTGTGGCGTGGAGCACTTTGCAGGGAGGTTGCCAGCTGGCACTATCCGTGGAACATACGTGCTGCACTTTCTCCAGCTGCCTACATCCGATGTGGATCATGCGTGAAGGTTTTAAAATCTCCCAAACACACAGGAGTATTTTGCGAACAAAAATATTCATGATTAAGAAAACCATCATGAGGCCCACTCTGCAGTACGCTCCGCTCCACCACGTCTCCAGTCCTTCACCTGGGCCTGACCTTCCACCCACGGGGGGACTGAACTGTGGATGAAAAATATCCTTCTCTCGTTCTCTCTGTCACTCTTGTCCCCTCTACAGCCCTGCTTATCCTGATCTGCAATTTGGTTTAGCTGACAGTTAAAAATTGCAATTGGCAGCCCCTGGTGAAATGGCAGCACAAGCCATGAAGGATGCAGAACGAATGACTCCACGTCCAGATAATAAGTAATAACAATGTTAGTTTGAATAAGAAAAGGCAAAGGCTGGATTCAAATGCAATATTCATTGTCAGAATATGCAGGTAAGGGGAATATGAGATGGTGGGAGGGGGGGTGAGAGAGAGAGAGAGAGAGAGAGGGTGAAAGACAGAGAGAGAGGAAGAGAAAAAAAACCCTAGCTACCTCATAGAGCAATAGGGTTGTCTTTTCCCTTAGGCTACGGACTGGCTAACACCTCAATGCAGCAATTATTTGCTGTAATGACTGCAGTTCAAATAAGCCTGGAGATTTTATTAAACCAAATGAGGGAATCTTCAGTGTATTACCACCTAGTGATTGACAGTGACAAGTGTTGGGCCGGCTCCGACGTGAGTGTGATGAAGAAGCTTCTGGCAAAGCTCTCAATAATGTTCCCCCTGATAAAGTTGCCCGTTGAACCCTTGCCAAGAGAGAGAGAGCGGGGCGAGAGAGCGAGTGAGAGAGATACAATGACAGAGAGACAGAGAGAGAGAGAGAATAGTCTGGATGCATGCTAATTCTCAAGACTGAGCCCTGGTTAGGGGTTGGAGGGGAAACACTAGGTCAGGTAATCTGACTTGTCTTGCAGTCTCTTGCACCCTGTGAGTGGCATTTTACTGCACTAATGAAAAAAGAGAAATCTACCATTATGTGCATAGATTTTACTATGTGATAATAATAAAAAATAATGATAAAAGAGAAATTTTCATATTAAAAGTAAAAGGTCATTCTAAGCTTGTCTAAGATGCAACCTTTACTAGAGAAGCTTACAAGAAATGGAGAGAGAGAGAGAGAGAGAGAGAGAGAGAATGAATGATGATGTGCTGAAAGTACACACTTTGTTTCCTACAACCACAAACAGTGAAACCTGCCTAGTGTCTGTATGTTGCACCAGCCAGTGGTCCGTTATTGGAAACACCTCCAGAAGAGCTGGTCTAACAGTGCCTGGTGTAAAGTATGACGCAGTACACAGTCTTATAAGGATGGGTGCCATGATCACCCAAAGAAGTTATTCTCATCAGCATATTCAGTAATTGATCAATTAAATACCAATTGGTCATTCATACTAATGCAAAAGCTCAGGATTTATACTGTACGTTAACTATGCAAACAGCTGATGCCCCTTGACTACGTTTCTGCCGCTGCTGTGGAATCTCTCACTCAAAAGTTACGATGTCCACCTTTCACCTCAACCCTGTACCCCCAAACAGGGTCCTGACCAGCTGCCGCAACCATACGTGGTTTTGCAGTCAGGCAGAGTTGAGGCAGCCCTGGGGTCTGCCAGGCCAGAAGCAGCCACATTATTGCCTTCCCCGGGTGTCTGTATATGCACGGCACACGACACCCTTTATTAGCACTGCACTCTACATACGGCCCATGTTATTGGATTTGAATACCAGCACACAGGCGTCTTCCTGGCTCCGGATATATATTAAGATGAAGCAATCTCATTTAATAACACCCAAACTAATAAAAGGAAGAGTGGATTGGAAATTAAATTTATGAATATTGCGTGGTGGCAGGGGTGATCCCAAAAAAGCCAGGCCTCGGCTGTCAGTGCCGGTGCAGACACTTTCTAATGTCAGACACTTTCTAATGTGGCTCAGACAGAGAGAGAGAGAGAGAGAGAGAGAGAGAGAAGGAAGGAGAGACAGAGAAGGGTCATTAAGTACAAAGGCATTGGTAATAAGTGTTTCAAACAGGACCGGACCAGCAAGGAATAAACACAGCACATGTTTCTATGACATTGCCACAGCATCATGTTTCCAACCACGTTTCCATGACATTGCCACGGCATCACAATGCACAAAGGGCATTTCACAATGGCTTTACAGCTGTATGGCAAAGAGTCTTTGGAGGTGATCTTTTAAATATTGGTCCAGCTGCAGTGTGGTTCCAAACTAGGTGAAAACGTACTAAAACATTATACCTCTAGCTCCAAAGAAGCACAGTGATTACGTATATATCGCCTGGCTAGATTTCCATGTTATGTATGTATTCACGTGGGGCAAACAAATGGAGGCCTGTGTCCTGATTAGCATGAACTGCAGGTTATTCAGAGTTGGAGTGTGAACGCCAAGTCCAGTCTTTCGGTGTAAAGGGTCTGTCCTTGTGGTACCACCTCGTGCTCACTGGTTGTGCATTGATCTCTTTGTATATATCTTACACTGCACTTCTCCCTAGCTTCCATCACCTGATGCAGTCGCCCGATTGATTAGACGGCCGGTCAATGAGCACGTCTCTTTGGGAAATATATTTATTTATGTGTGTATGTAGATAAGTTAGCAGTCCATTACTGTGATTACGTTTGAAGGCTGGCAGAACAACAGATGTTCAAGGACAACTCATTCAATATTGCTTAGCTCGGAGTAGCTGTCGTCATCATGACTGCTGCCAGAGAAAAAGAGAGAGAGAGAGAGAGAGAGAGAGAGAGAGAGAGAGAGAGAGAGAGAGAGAGAGAGAACTAAAAAGGAAAGACTACATGTACAGTACTGGTTTTCAATTTTCATTTTCTTGTCACAGAACAAAAGGATCTGGCTGATCAACAGTTGTCCCAACATTACTTGCGAGTTTTAAAGGCGCAACATACCTTCATTAATCACCCACTGATATCTCCTTTGATTACTCATTCCATTTGAATATTACTCGGGGCGCTAGAGGGCGCTCCTGTCCACTCTTTACACTTGTGCGTGTGTCGACCTGAGTGGAATTTATGGAAATGAGAACGTTAAGTCACCACTTTAACCTCACAAAATCTATAAAAAATAGCCTGCCACGTTTAACTCCAGTTACAAATAGAATAAGGGCGTTTGCGTTTATAAAATAAAATATCCATCTAAAATGGGTTAAATGATATATTATTTGGAATAATTTAAACAGTTAGTTCAGGTTCTGTGCCTGAAAATATTCATGCATTCCAAAGGCGTCAACGAACATTTATAGATGAATGTCGATTACTCTAAATAAGTGTTCAGTCAAAACCCACTAGAAACGCGAGAGGATTCTAATCAATAATTTGGTGTGACTTCGACTGGTGATATTTTCTGTGCGGAATATTAGATTTAGACACTATCTTAATCCGAGACCGTACGGGTTTAGGTTAATTACGCGCTTTAGAAAAAAGCACGGAGGTGCAGGGTGTATGTACAGCGGAACGCTGAGCTTGGAAGTTATCCGTAATTTAGCGGAAACAATAGGGACCTTTGTCAGTCACGAGTTATCTTCAAATATGCTGTGACAATATCGTGAAATATCTTACATCCAAGACTATACCCCACGCGGTTTTGTGAATAATCTTTTTAAAACAAATGCATTTTTTTCATTATGTGACACTTAGATAAAAAATAACATATATTCTGTAGCCTACACAGACAGTTTCACTGGCCTTTTGCAAGTGGTACTCGGAATCCACAGAAGTGAAACGCAAAAGTCAGAACACAAAATGAAATTAAAAGTTCAAGTAAAACAATTAGCACTCGGATTGGATGGGATGCTAATTTGTTCCCACACTAAGCCTTAACAACAACTCTCATCTGTTTGCACTGATTGTTTTCCGCATGGATGCGCCTGTTCATTAGACTAAAATTATAAACATAAAGGATATCTCCGTATTAATATTTCTTCTTTTTGTGAAAGCTCAATCAACCATAATGTCCTAATTTTTCTCTCAGAACCTCATTTCGCATTATCTCACTAGCCAAGAGACGGGTGTCCCAGGAGGGATTCGTTTCATTTATCGGGATTATTGAATTAAATTAAAGAAGACACTTAGCCCAGGCGGGGCATGGGTAACTCATCTACTTATAGCTACTCTTAAGAATAATTCAACCAAAAGCATTATACTGAAATTGCGATCTGTTCTGTAACATTCAGTTACGCAATTCATTCATTAAGAATAAACGTTAATGTCTGAGGTCGCGCGTAAAGGGACTTTCGGTAATGATTTTACATCTGGGGTTCTTAGAAACATTAACTCTGGAAACCTTGTATATTTTAAGCAAAAATAATTCTGTTATCGTATACAACTTTACTGTATTTACTGTCTGTGGTAAATGTCCAATAACAAAATAATAACACATTTACATGAACCATAATAGCCAGAAACGCCTATTTTATTATACTGTAGAATATTTTGTATCCTTTTTATAACCATTGTATTAAAGAAAATTCGTGGTTGTCATTAAAAAAAAGCATCGAAATTATGTTTTCCACCACCCTTCTTTGACAATAACATGTTTGTACAAAGAAGCAATAAAATCCATCTAGCAAGTTCATATATGGGATCAAATTTAGGGCGGAAAATAAAATGTACGTTTGTTTTCTTGTAATACCGGGTGTAGGCAGCAGGAGGCAGGCTTTCTCCATTGCTGGCTAACTGCGGTTCTCTTGGGTCGAACTTGTAAAGAAAGCCCTGCTCTGTGATGTTAGTTTCCCAAGCCTCTCCGCTTATGCCTGTGAAACGCATTCCACCATTAAAGCGAGTTTAAAACGCAGCACCAGCGCTATAACCATCATCTCCCAAAGCATGTGCCACACAGAGCGGCATGTGGTGGCCGCCACAAACAAAGGCAAGGCGCTCCCTTCTCCGATCGCCACGGTTACAGCCGCGCGCCTGCCAGAGGCAATTACAGCCTGAGCCCAGCATGAGGTCTTAGTGAGCCAATCACTGCTAACAAGATCAAGAGCGAACACTTCTACCCTCCAACACCTCTCCCCCCCCCCCCTGCCCCCCTTCTCTCTCCCTCTCGTTTTGCGTTCTTTTCTTGTGTGTCCATCTTTCCTTGGGCACACTCTGGAGTTCTAACACTTGGTGCGACTGTGAAAATCACGCCATCTCAGACTCGCTTGCAGACTCCCATCTTCCATGCAAGGCCTCAACAGCTGATCAGGACCAGAGGAGTGGAAAGATCTTCCAAGTGTCTGGATCACTACATTCACATATGCACCTCTGTCGCCAAGAGTCTGAGGAAGTGGTTACTATTGTAGCCACAGTGTCATTATTGACACCGGTCCCTCCCTCCGGTATTTAAACCACTCGGCATTCAAATATACACCTGACTTCCATCCTGTTTCCAACACAAACAGAGGCTTTAGCTTGAATTTCAGTGAAAGTGGCTCAACGAGACAAGAGGACCACACTCTGTCCAAGAGCGTGCAGTGCACGATGATCCCAAACAATGAGAACAGGACAGAAAATAGAAAAGTATTCTTGTCAATGTAAGAAAATAGAGAAAGAGAGAGAATCATTGAGCGGACTGTTCGGTCATGAGCACAGAGAGGGGAGAAGCCATTGCTCTGCTTTCTGGGTAATTGAGTCTAATTAATACCCATCCGATCCACACACAGCAACAGCAGATAGGGAAATTAACTGTTACGCAAGAGCGCGGCAGCAAACACATGCAGTTTTAAAACTCAGCAGTTTTAGTCGGGTTTCCTCTTGCAGATACAGGTAGTGCATGGCACGTAAGGTGACACCTGAGCCACCTTCAGCAGACCAGTGTGCCACTTTCCCAAACCGACCTCGAGCGCACTCAGACAGAACTTGAACCAATCACCTTATCTGCATGCCGTGAGGATCCTTCTAACCCTCTCAGCTTTCAGAGTAAAAGATGGGGCGACAAGGAACGAAATAAAAAAAAATTCACCAGTTGTTCGCCAGAGTTGATCTGTAGATTCTTGTAAGGCTGGTGATTTTATGCCTGTTAATAAGACCCGCACGATCCCCCTTGTTTTAACCTGGCAAGAGTGGGACATTAACTGCAATTGGAAACCAGTACATTTGTGAGGTGATACTGGTCATGAATATGTATTAGTCGCTCTGTCTGTTCCTCTTCTGTCGTGTTTTTCCCCCCGGTGGCCTCGTATGCCCACGGTAGCTCTACAGGAGGCCTGGCCCCCCGCGCGTGTCGCTAGCATTCGCTCTGGCAGCTCGCTAAATAATTTGTGCTCTGTTAGCGGGGTCATTGGATAGGGAAGCTGCCCGCTGAATAATTAATCAGTAGCTACAATCTGAGCTGCCCTCTTTTATTTCCTTCTGCTCGGTCTGCCGCGAGCCCCCCGCGCGACCCGCCCCGCTCCGCTCCGCTCTTTCACCTTCTATTTATTTCAAAGGAAATAATCACAAGCAAAATGGAGGGGAAAAATTAGCTGGCAGAGTTGGTCCCAATTACGACCCAGAGGATCTCTTTCCCGTTCATACGCGCCAGCGTTTGTCTTCTCTGTCGCGCGGACGGAAATGAAAACAAAACCGTACGCGGCCGCGGGGCTTTGTATACCTACCTAATTGCGTTTCATTATTCAGAGCACAATGGAAACCCGAGCAGAGGAGATGAAAGGGCTACAGTTGTTCTTGTTAGGGCCGGAGTGTAGCGTATTGATGTGCCAGTTGTCTCCGACGTGCGGGAACAAATGGCGGATCGGTACCTGGCGGCCCGGTCTGCCTCCAAGTGAATATTAACGCACGCCGTCTTCATTACCACCTGCTCAGCAACCGGAACGCGCGCCGATTTACACACACTTAGAGGCTGAAGCGAGGAAACAGGTTTCAGTTTGTGTGTTGGTGTGCCGGTATCGCGGCGATGGAGAGACTTTACCGTCGCCCGTTTACTGCTTGGTGCTGTTTTCTGCATTTCCGTTTTCACCCACAGGTTCACGTGAATCTTGCGTTGGCGAGGTGTACTGACCAGTCTGTGGTTGAATGGCAGTGACTTCCAAATGGAAGCACGTTTAACTGGCAACAGTCAGCTGGTTATTTGAGTTCCAGAACTTTACAAATGGTTCTGTAATAGAATGAATTCGGTGCTTTTTTTGTATGCATGAAAATGTACATAATTTATGTTGACACGATTCACATCAATTTACACATTCCTCCAAAAAGCTACTGTGGCATTTATATATCCATTAAACTGTTTGGTGGCAAGACAGTTTAAGTAATTCCAAATTGTTTTTGCATACTGATTTTCATTTTTGGAGATTCAATAAAATATAATAAACAATAATAAAATAATAAACAATAACAAAATAAGTAATAAATTATTCAAATAAAACAAAAAACATTCCAGGAAGCTGCCATTTTTATGTAGAAAACCAGTGAGTCCTACATTTGTATCGCTTCACCTACCACTCACCCCTTGAAAAAACTAATTTAGTCTCAGATATACTAACAGTCTCTATTTTTTTGGTATCTCTCACTGTCTCTCTTAGTCAGTAGTAAAGTAGTAAAGGCATTGATTAAGAGGCTCTGTTCAGATGAGATTGCATGTGTTTCTTTCTGTTAGTGCCATTTGCAAATGCTGATGTTCGTAACATATGACATTACATAAATCTGAGAAAAAGGACTCTTGCCAGAAACTTTAAAGCCAAACACTCAAACACTGTATTTCTGTGTGTGTGTGGTGTGTGTGTGTGTTTGTGCATGTTTGTGTTCCGAAGCATGACAGTGGTTATGTGTATCCTCATATCTGTGTCCCAGATGCTGTTTTACTGTATGAGATGTTTATGGTCTATAATTCCAACGCCGGCAGAATCATTTGGAGCTGAAAATATCCCTCTTGACTATTACTGAGCTCAGAAACCTACAGAGATGCTGGCTACAGCCGAGTTCTCGAGAAGGGCACTGGCCACACACACCACTCACCCATCCCATGGTAATAACACCCTGGCCTCGCAGATGAGGGTTGGCATTACAAACCTTCTCCCTGCGAGAGCTGTGCTGTGGTGAACCAGCGAGAACCCATACAGCCTGTCACTGAGCTAAGTCACCAGCACACACATGAGAGGGAAGGAGGGAGGGAGGGAGAAGGAAATTACCCAGCTGTCAGATAACCACATCACGCTGGATGTGTCTCGTTCTATCAGGTCCCTGTAGCGCCTCAGCCAGAACCGACTGGTTCCCACTGTGGGGTTGCTTGGTTTGAGGACATCCTGTTTGCAGCTACTAGCAAGTACAAATGACATAATTACACCAAGCAGAGGGAAGCACTTGACTACATTACTGTCCCTGAGACGACCCACAGACGCTGCTAATTTTACTTCGGAGCAACATGGAACAACATTGCAATGGTTACTGGAAATGACTGTGCATGTGTGCGTGTGTGTGTGGTGTGTGTGTGTGTGCATGCACATGTGGGTTTGTGTGGTTCTTGGAATTTATGGAAAAAAACCTCTCGAACCATTGACATATTTGCTGTCAGTCTTGTTATATGTATAATAAACTACTAGCAAGCCCTTACACTGGCACATAAAAGTCCCTTCTCCTTTCCTCTTGAGTTCCCTGCACTCTCTGATGAGCTCAGTTAGGGGGTCTCCACCTATAGTTTTCATATAAAAACACAGAAATAAGCCACAATTAATAACACACAGAAAGTCGACATGCTCTGTGATCTGGCAAAAATGACTTTCCTAAAAGTGTCATAGCATAAGAGTCATTAGGAGTGAGAACTATTTCTTGAACGATCGGACTAGCACTCATAAGCTGTAACACTCTTAGAAATTTGGTCTAGATTCACTCAGCCCAACATTAACGTGACCTGTGCTCCAGTGAAGGCTGTCCAGCAAGGCCTCAGCTCTGCACAAACAACAGCTGCTTTGAAGAGCCTTTCAGACTCTTGTTATGGTCTCACACTCTACATTTTGCAATGATGTAACTGAAATTAAAACAGCACTAATATGCTTGGGAATATGGTGCAAATCATGATTAATGTAAAAATACATCTATAAAATCTGCTATTCAGAAGTAAATACACATAAAATAATATCTGAACTGAAAAAAAGAACACACAAAGGAAAAAAAATATAAAAAAGGCATAAAACTCCATATGGGAGAAGAATACAATGCCCACTGTAAATATTACTTGACAGTTCATAAAGGGTACTGTTACTGTTCTCTTTTCATAAACTTTATAGCACAAGAAAAAGTTGTTGTTTTTTTTTCCTGTAAGACTTAATCTCCTCTAACCAACATGAATAACTCCAAACCTTGAATAGCAACTATTAAAAGAAAATCAAAACAACTTTAAAAACATCATAAGCTACTTCAGGTCAACTAGCCCAAATTCACTAGAATACCATACAATACAGAGAAACTATGACAGATCACCATACTGTGCAATACAGACCACTAATACAGCTAACCATTCTGTACAATATAGACCATTGATACAGCTAACCATTCTGTACAATACAGACCACTAATACAGATAACCATTCTGTACAATATAGACCACTGATACATGTAACCATTCTGAACAATATAGACCACTGATACATGTAACCATTCTGAACAATATAGACCACTAATACAGATAACCATTCTGTACAATATAGACCACTAATACAGATAACCATTCTGTACAATATAGACCACTGATACATGTAACCATTCTGTACAATACAGACCACTAATACAGCTGACACCAATCCACCCACAGCAAAAGAGTCTGTGGACTATAGGGTGCACATGCATTTCAGTGCAAACTTGCTTATGCACAGGGAATGACAGCAGCATTTATGAAAACAGCACAGACAATATAAGGACTTAGACTACGTAAAGTAACTTTATGTAGCCTAACAGACAGTGGTTATTCCTCTGGGTACAGATCCCAACGCTTTGGTGGTTATAACGGACCATAGGTTAAAAACATACACGCTTTTCATGTACATTTTCATGTTCACTCTTCACAGTTAAAATAACTTGTGTGAAAGAAAAATGACGTGGGAAAGAGCAATAGCCTTGATAAGAAGGAAGGGAAAGGTGTTATTTGCAGTGTTCTGCCCCAAAATAGCCACATTCATAATAAATGTTAACCTCCTGGAAATGACCTCGCTGTGAACAGTGTTTCTGTGTGTGGGTGTGGGTGTGTGTGTATTTGGGGGGCACTAATCTGGAACCATTTTTGGGCCGCTACAGCTGTTTTGATTGAACAGGCTGTTCCATTTCTGGCTTCCTGAATATTTTCCAAACGTGCCAGAAAGTACACATTGTAACTGGAAGCTGATCTTTTCGTAAAAGGGTTTAAATTACACGAGCTATTACACAAAATCCAAGACACAAAGACCATCCAAATCATACCATCATCAAAAACGTATAATAGACAGATGATTTGTGTAATTGAAAAAGAAGAGGCATAAAGTTTTCAGAATTCAGTAGCAGAGTTTTAAATCCCCATCAGTTGCACCCTCTTCTTCCTTCTCACCATTACATGAAAAATATGGAAAAATGTTTAAATAGAGGGAAAAAAAAGAGGGACTTCGCGCTTGGAGCAAAATGGCTAATCAACTGCAGCCTGAACTATCCCGGCTGAATTTAACTGATAGAAATTGTGCGCTTCAAAGAAAAAGCACACTGTGATTTAATGGGCATAAAATGGACATTAGCATTTTAAAGAGCTGGATTAAAACATTAATCCAGGCAATTTTTTTCTCATCTGACTCTTCCTCCAATGAGATTGGCTGAGCCTAATGGAGCCTAATGGGCCTTAAATTGGCTCACTGGGATTAACACCAAACATAAAGTTTTCTAAAAATGTGAAGAAGAGAATTAGAATCCCAAAACATCACTTTCAGAAAACACAATTCTGATAAAGATGTTCTTGGACACTGTGAAATGGCAGTCAACATACCATCTGGTGCACATAGCTTTTATCTGGCTCATCCGAGTATAAAATGCTATGAGAAATTTAAATGTGCTCAAAGAGAGATAGAAACTTTACTGGCACACTGGAAGACCGTGGAAGGCTGGGCTAACTCTTGTAAAAGCACGAGGCATATGCTTTCATATCTGGAATAAACGAGACCAGTCCAGCTGGTCATGAGAGAGCCGCTCACCCTGTTGCTAATGTACCTTCATGCTGAGTGTTTGATAAGCTGGTAGGTAAAGTTTAACATCACATTGCAGGAATTAAAATATTCTCTTTCATGTACAGAAACAGAACTGACATACATAAAGCCTGTGTTTTACATAACTTCATCAAAATGAAGAACCCTATCCTTAAATACAGACAAATGTCTAGAACTGAAAAAAGACATTATAAAAAGAGATTATTAAACACTAGAATAAACAACCACTTTTTCTGCATTCTTATAAAAATGAAGAGGGTTTTCTTTAGCAGGCACCATCAAATAGACTAACGCTACAAACATTAACAATATAACTCTTCCTTCACCTGCATGTAAATAGTTTATATCTTTATCTCTCCAGTCCCTCTCTCTCTCTTCCTCTCTATACCTCTGTTTCTCTATTCATCTCTCTTTCTCTCTCTCTCTCTTGCTCCCTCTCTCTCTCTGCACCACTACCCTACAGACAAGAGTTTGCACTCAACACAATGTAAGAATATTTGATTATACAGATTGTAAAGATCATAACACTGTTCTGAATTAATAAACAACAGTCTATGGTTTTCAGAGAGGAATTCTCCTATTTTTTTTTATCAAATAGAGTTATTAGTGTACGGATGATTTTTTCATCTGAAACCACTTTTAGGGAATGATTTTAGTGAATCCATTAAAAAGGTTTCTCTGGTAGCTAAGCACTACCATGAGCTTTGTTTCTAAAGAACAAAGTTAAAGTTTGACGTATTTGACAGGTGCTGAATACCCATATACACACACATTTAGACTTACTCTGGTAAAACGCTCACCCTCCCTCCCACACACACACGTCAGAAAACAAGAGTGATCTTTTGACTTTGCCTCCATGCACTCATACATGGGCTGTCATATTATGAACAGTGGCCTGGACATGTATGTGTGTGTGTGTGTGTGTTGGTAACATCTTCCATGCGGTTATAATGAGCCATCACCCAGCTTTTCTACACTATCCCTCTGGTCCTCTTTTGAACGGTAGGGGAGAAGTGAGAGAATCTGGACTCCACTCAACCCAAAGGGTTTTTATAGATGCAAAGAACATCAATTATTATGATAAAAAATGATAAACATTATACCAAATGATTCTCCATTATACCAATGACATTGTTTACAATGATATTGTAACTCTTTTTCTTTTTCTTCCTTTCTTTCATATTTGATCAGTAGTAATATCAAAATCTGGTCAGAATTTCCAAAAAAAAAAGAAGTCTTAATGTAATTTGTTTACCCAGAGTGCAAACAGTGGTCTGTATTACAAACAATATCCATTGTATTAAACAACACCCACTGTATTAGAGACAATATCCACTGTAATATTAACAATATCCAGACATTTCTTGTCCCAGCTTTAACACTAATTCCCTCTGGAGCAGGAGTCAGGATGACGTATCCTTTTGTACAGGCCTTCAACGTCTACACACCTCGAGCACGTTGAACGTTCCTAATAAGGATCAGGTTCAGATAAGTACTACTGTACTCGCAGCACTATCATGTACTGAGATTCTAATACTTCAGTCAAACAAACAAGCAAGAATGATAAAGGACAGAAAACATTAAGCACAAACACAAATAAATAACTTTTTAGGGTAACGCTAACTCACAATTAAAATCACCCTACGCTACTAAAACTCTTTCCGTGATACTGGTTTTGCAGTAATGTTTGTTGCTGCAGTATCCATAGTTACGTTCTGACGGCTAGTTATTTTTTTTTTCTTATATATGACATTAATAAAGACATTTGCTGTTGGTGTCATCACACAGTGTGATGAGAGAACTGGGCGTGTGTCTCGGGTGGGACTGCGTTTGTGCTTTGGGGATCTGTTACTGTCAGGATCCGACCACTCGCGCCTGGAGCTGCGTCCTCGTGCGAACGTGGAAGGCCGCCTCGTGCTTTCCTTCTGCAGGTCCGTCGCCAGCCTCAGACGCTGGCAGCCTCCACGCTTCCTGGCAACCTCACGCTGGCGTCAGGTGGAGCTGCGGCGAGTAATCACCGTCACATAAATGTATCTGTGCACCCTGGAGGGAGGCGCTAACGGGATTAGCGGTGCGGTTTAACATCCGTGGCTTCCCAGCGCAGTCTCTCGCTGTCTGGCTGCTTCTCGTCTCTCTCCGCTTCCCTCTCTTTAGTGCCCCTTGAGGACGGCCGTACACGTGCAGAATCAAACTCGCAGATGGATTTGAATTAAAACGTAGACTTTTTCACAACTAAATTCCTATACACTGCTGCCGAGACTGGTGTAAAAAGAAAGTTAAATATCAAGTGATCAGAGCTACTGGCACTCTAATTGGTAAAATATCAAGCCTTACATCTCACCGTGTCTAATACGACCCCTTCTGAGACAAGTCGAGCTCTCTGAGTTTGTTCATTTCTCACTGCATGAAGTCATTGCTGTAGTCTAAAGATCCGACTCTCTGTAGCTTTTTTTATTTACACATATTCTATTCAACCGTCTTTGTATCATTAAGATTCCATATAGTAAGTTGATAAAGTACGTTGGTGTGATTTTCATTAATAGACGATCTTTTTTCAGTGACATTAAACAAAATGTCAGTGAAGACAGGGACTAGTGAGGGTGCGTGTGTGTGTGTGTGTGTGTGCGTGCGTGCGTGCGTGTGTGTTTGCATGTGTGAAAGTGTGTGCGTGTGCGAGCGGGCAAACGCATCACTGAGAACCAAATCATTCTTTTTATTTTGCCAACTTTCCCAGCATGACCTCTCGTGCACACCGACAGACATCAGTAAACAAGCAGCACACCTTGTCACGCTCTCACATACCCAAATCAACGCTAATAAGCATCATCCTCTCCGCCGTCATCATTACAATTATTAGCCTTGTCACCGCTGCCACCATAACAAACCCAATTTCCCACCATCTCCCTCCTGCCCAGGGCTCATCACCATATTCATAATATGGTGATGAGGCGGGAGGAGTATTCTAATGAGGTCGGCTGACAGCACGGCCGCTCCATGCGCGTCCTGTCCGCGTCTCAGGTGCGAGTCCTTCATTTAGCTCCGATTAGCGTGACGCCCGCCTCGCGCGTGTCACTTCCTTTCCGCTTCACAATTTGGGAGCCCTGCTGCAGAAGCTCGGAGCCCGGGGGCCCTGATTGGTGGATCAGGCGAGAGCCCGGCAGCTCCTCCTCCGCCTCTGCCTGACTCATTTGTACGACGGCAGTTGTCACGCGTCGGTATCAGTGTGCGGCGAGCAGACGGCCGATGCAGCAGCGCTGGGTGCAGCTGTCTGAACTGATGCCTGCTATGTCCAATTAGAGTGTCAGTAGCTCTGATCACTACGGCAACTAGTCACACACTAGTCTGGCTAGCACGCGCACAAGCAGGTACTATTTTTTGCATGTCAGGGGGGTCAGTAGCCCCCCCCCCCCAGACCTGCTGTCAGCTAATGTACTTACATTATAATCTTGGACATACATGCAAATATTGGAATGAACATGGTTAGATGTGAGCAGATTTGAACCCCTGTGTTGACAGTACCTGCTCATACAGTACTGCCTGTCATGAATGAGAACTGGCGCTGGATAACACACACACGTACACACACACACACACACACACACACACATATAGAGGCCCTGTCATGCCTGCACTTGTTATGAAACTCTCCTCCTCTGAAAGGTACACAGCTGTTCTGTTTCCACAAGACAAAATAGTGAGATGAGTCTAGGACAATGTACCTGTTACACACACACACACACAAACTCACACACACACAAACTCACACACTCACACACACACACACACACACACACACACACACACACACAAACTTAGTGAAACCAGAGAAAAGCCAGAGAAGACCAAGATATGACCTCAAACTTCTAAAACCAATATATCTAAACAAGACATTTTATTACCCAATGAGCCATTTTCCTTATTAACTTTTGTTTTTAACAACAATATCCCAATCCTTGACAAAAACAGCTTTTCTGTATTTCCTGTATATTTCTATATCTCGCAGTCTGTCAGAAATAATAATAATAACCGCAAAAAACAACCACCACCTTCACAGCTCCTTCCTGCTTTCTGCGTAACTCCACTGAAGAAACTCTGGCCCTGAAGAAACTCTGGCCTCTTCTGGAGGCACAGGCGGTCTGGGTTTTGGTCTGGGTCTTCTCAACACACGTGGTCCTCATTCTGCTGGATCCCGTGCCAGCTGGGGAGTTGAAAAGTTCACACAGAGCCATTTCTAACGGTACACTGGTGCAGGGGGGATGGGGGGGGGTTGCGCTTTGTGTTGCCCTCGATCTTTCCCAACACACCGCCGGCCATCTGAACATGAGTGCGGTCGAGGCTGTTCGCGAAACTGTGGCTTGAACTTGCCAAGATTCATCTCGGTGTTGGGGAGTCACCATTTATTGTCCTACAACTGTTGTTATTTCAAAGCCTCCATTCCTGCGGTCGCGACTTGAATCTCCGCTCCTGGCGGCTCGTCTGTTGCCGCCCACGTGACGCTTCACCCAATACCCCGAAAACAAAAGAGGTGTTGAAGTTTTGTAACGGGGTTTGTTGGGCGCGTTGTGCGCGTTGCGTGCGTCAGCCTGGTGGCCTCGAACAGAGTCTTTCATCACGACCACGTTCGTCTGACACTGCTGAGGGCGATGATGTCACCACAGGGTCAATCTCGGACATAAAAGAGGTAGCCGCGCCTGCCAGGGGCTTGTGGGCGAATAAACGTCTTAGCAACAGTGTCCTGCACAAGTCACATAAGCTTACCATGTGGGAACACACACATACACACCCTGGACAATATAAAACCATTGCCTGTTTATGATTCATTACACCACAACACAACGAATGTCAGATTATTTTCGGTAAGTGGAGACAGAATCCAGCAAGGATGCTTCTCATTTTAATGACAAATGATTCCAGGCCTGCTTTTGAGCAAAGTGGGAGAGGAACATAAGCAAAGAGAGAGAGAGAGAGACAGAAACACACACACACACACATACAGAAACACACACACACACAGAAATATAAAGGAAAGCAGCTTGGTATCAAAATCGTCCTTGCATGCGCCCTTCCATGCTAATGCAGCATTTGAAGGGAAAACTTTATTTGCTGAGCAGTGACAAAGAAGCTTTGGATGTCAAATGTCAGAGAAGTTAAGAGCCAGAGTTGAAGGAAGGGTGGGCTAGTCCTGGCCTTCCTCTTCACAAAGCTCCTTATGTTAATCAAACTTTTATATATTTATTGTTGTTTTTTCACTTTGAAACGGTAGATTTCGGCAAGAGTGTTTTTTTTTCTTCTTCTCCGGCCTCCTATCAGAAGGAAACAGAGTGTGTGTGATGATCCCAGCTCTGCCTCACTGAGACATGTGTTGTTCAGGGATAACATGGTGTGGGTTTTTTTTTTTTTCCAGAGCCCACTGTTCTCATCCCCCCCGATCCACTCAAAGGAACAGGCATCGAATAACAAAAAACTGTGAGAGGCACTACTGGCTTCCTCGCCTTCGTACTCAGAGGAACAGATTTTGTGTGTGCTGTGATTCCAGTCCGCTTCTACCCCCATCCGGTCCATTTTATTCCTAAAACAGTGCGTAAACTAAAAAAACTCATGTTTTAAAGATTCTTTTAAGTGGAATCAAAGTCTAAATATTTCAATATGATGTTGATTTATAATTCAGGTGTTTTATCCGTCTGCAAGAGAGATTTGTGCTGCTCAGATATTTCTCACACACACATGCACAGATACACATCAGCTGCCAATATTACATGGATTAGTATGGTATATGAAATATTTAGCAGATTTTCCCCTATTCTAAAACCTAATAAATCAAATGGCTGCCAAATGTCATTATACAGATGATATCTGACTCAGGGAGAAGGATGGCTTTTCATATTCAAATCAGGGCCAGAAGAAACGAGAGAGAGGAAAGGTTACTTGGTTTAGTTGACAACCTCGAGTGCCCTGAAAAGAAAAGGAGAGAAAGAGAGACAGAGAGAGACAGACAGAGGGAGAGAGAGAGAGAGAGAGAGAGAGAGAGAGAGAGAGAGAGAGAGAGAAAGAGAGAGAAGGAAGGATGCAGAGAGAGAGAGAGAGAGAGAGAGAGAGAGAGAGGGATGCAGAGAGAGAGAAAGAGCAAGATAGGAGTGACATAGAGAGAAGGGACATAACAGAGAAGGGAGCAGAGAGACAGAGAGTGGAGCAGAAATATTAAAAAGGGAGTAGAGAAGGGAGTATTGTCTGATATGTCACTGCTCCCCTCGCCCCTCCTCCACGATACTTTGTCGTCTTGTTGGAGGTTGTCAGAGGGTACCCTCTCATTCTCAGCGTGCTGTTATCATCACGCGTGGCAACGGCGCGCCCACAGACGGCCGGCTGACACTCGACACACCCGAGTGCTCGTCGAGGGTTTTGTCCCCCTGCCGTCCCAGTCACAACACCATGTGACAAAGAGGAGAGGAGGTGCTTAAGGCAGCCTCAGTGGAGTATGACTGGCATGGGGGGGCCGCGCCCGCCCCGGGGGGGGCCCCCGCCCCGCGGG
>JAOYMR010000019.1:10620973-10631407 GCA_025802075.1 Tenebrosternarchus preto
CCCCCCCCCCCCCCCCCCCCCCCCCCCCCCCCCCCCCCCCCCCCCCCCCCCCCCCCCCCCTCCTCGTGTGGAGAACCATCGTAATACAGAGGAGGGAGCCCTGCATGCTGGTGCACTCGATGAGGAAGAGGCAGGGAGCAGGGAGATATATGTATATGTATAGGTGTATGTCTATATATCTCTATATTATGATTGACTGATTTATTTTATTTTTTTGTGGGTGGGCGGAGCCAAGCAAAGTTTCCACTTTCGTCACGTCCTAAACTTGCTCCCAATAGATAAAGTGTTTAATGCATTTTGATGTGTAGTAAAGGTCATTGATTGGGTTGGTGATTTGTGTGTGTGTGTGTGTGTGTGTGTGTGTGTGTTTGTGTGTGGGTGTGTGTGTATAGATGATCTAAACAGGACACATCAGCATTGTGTGCTGGCAGGTGAAACGGCTCGGTTCAGCTCCACACACAGAGTGGCACAGGTGAGGTGTCCTTGCATTCCCATCTCCACATTCCTGTCCCAGCATTCCACCTCATCATTCCTGTCCCCGCATTCCTGTCCCCGCATTCCTGTCCCCACATTCCTGATCCCACTTTCCTGTCCCCTGTCATCTCAGAATTCCCGCCTCATTATGCCGGTCCTAGTATTCCCGTCCCTGCATTCCCATCCCAGCGTTCCCGTCCCTGCATGCCCGTCGTGTTTCACCTGTGCCCATTCCGGGCACTGTGGTCTTGTTTGTAGTCCAGAGAGAATCACAATGAAGATCTCCTCAAAATGTCCCTGCTTTTGATAATCTGCAATATTGAACTGAAAAGTCAAAGCACATCCTCCTGAGTCAGGCCTTGCAGTTTGAGTCAGATTATTGCGTATGTGGCGGAGTGGGTCTGATTGGTGGAGGGTCCCGTGTGAAGCAGGTGTGGGTCTTGCTGTCCAGTGTTCGACAGGTACGTTGGAGTACATTCAGAGGCGCTGCACCACGGCGCTGGAGAACTTGCACACGGACCCGGAGAGCGGCGTCAGGAGCCTGCGCTCCCTTCTCCTCTCCACCCTCCAGCACACGGAGGACATCCACAACGAGGTGGGTGCGTGTGTACGGATGTGCGTCTCCGCATTTAAGCCCTTCTAATGTCAGAGCGAGGTTCACATCCTCACCAAACCAGGCCTTTAAACGAGCTCTCGGTTGCTTCTGGGGTTTGATGGTGCACAGCAGTAGGGGGGTTGGATCCTTGCTGCAGATGCTCAAGCCCTCGATCTCTTCTCTGCTCCTCTTAGATGGGTTTTATGGAGGATATTTACTGTTTCAGACATCCACTTTGTCTTTATGTGGATGACTGGTGTCTTTGAACTGTTCTTCTACTTCTGCTGCGTAGGGTGTCTTTGTGGATTGCATTTGCTCTGTGATGTTAATATGGGGTGTGAACCAGCTGAACTGAACCAGTGATGACAGGGTGCTTTCGCCATTTTTTGTGTGCGAGGGGCCGGAATTGATGTGACTCTGATGCTTGTGGCGTTAAGACAGAGGAACCCAGCTGACAGCCAGAGGCTACCGAGTAAAACAGCTCCCCTCTCTGACATCCACCTGTGAGTGTGTGTGTGTGTGTGTGTGTGTGAGAGAGAGAGAGTCTGTGTGCATGAGAGTTTGTGTGTGTCTGTGATTGTGTCTGAGAGTGTGTGTGTGTGTGTGTGTGTATGTGTGTGTGAGAAATAACATGTGTGAGCATGTGTGAATCATGTGGGTACATGTGTATACATTTCAAATAACACCTAAATACTCCCCTCATATTCCGGCTGACTAGTTGACCAGGAGGATGGAAAAATGGTCATTGTGTTTCATCGTTGGAAAGCGGATCCGTCTGTGGGTCTTTGGGGAGGGGTCTGTTCTGATCCATTTCCCCAGGGTTACCAGCCTAACCTCTCCTGCATTCATCAGCGTCTCCTGGACAACCCATCCCTGTGTGTGCACACCCAACCAGCAGGGGGAGCCCTCTGCTGGGTGAGAGCTTCCCCACTTCCTGATTGATTGGCCGATTTGCTGGCAGTTGCCCGTGAGGGCCACACCGGGCGTTTAGATGATGTATTGCTGGGTTGTTTATTACGGCGGCCCAGTTTTGTGTGTCGGGCTAAGAACAATAACAAGGTAGCCATGAAGATTCATGCGGATCCTTCTGGGTGATTCCGTGAAAACTATTGAGTTGGGGAAACGTGAGCTGCATTATGGTTGCTTGTGGTGAGGATGACGATAATGATGGTGGTGGTGATGATGATGTTTATGGCAGTAGCTCTAGCAGTGAGGATGTGTGTGTGTGTGTAAGATAGGAGAATTCCACCATCTGGACATGGTCTTTTTTATGTTTTGTTTAAAGGTGTGTTTCCCATTCAGTGTGCAAAGACACTCACGCACACACACACACACACACACACACACACACACACACACACAGTCTTAGTGGCTTTTGCACACTACTGTCTAGGTACAGGACTGTATATACTGTATAGTAAGACTGCAGGTGTCTGTAGGATGTATAGGTGCTCTGTTAGTAAGACTGTAGGTGTCTGTAGGATGTATAGGTGCTCTGTTAGTAAGACTGCAGGTGTCTGTAGGATGTATAGGTGCTCTGTTAGTAAGACTGTAGGTGTCGGTGTGGTGGACACCCAGTCATGGTGAGAGAGAGAGAGAGAGAGAGAGAGAGAGAGAGAGAGAGAGACAGAGAGAGAGAGACAGAGAGAGAGAGAGAGAGGTGAGCTGTGTCTTTCTTTGTGGTGTCTTGCTGCCACTCGCTCTTCTCATCTCCTCATGCCAGACTAACTGCCGGGCTTCAGATGGACCAACCCTGTGGTTGGGGGAGGGCAGGGGTGGTTGTATCCCTGTTGGATCAGCACCACCTACATCACCTCTCTCCTCCCGCTGAAGTGGGCCTACCGTCAGAGCAGGGAGGAGAGGCCATCCTCTCTGAGCCATGTTGGTCATGATGGGTGGAGTGTACGTGTGTGTGTGTGTGTGTGTGTGTGTGTAAAATTCAATCTGAATGAAGGAAGTGCTGACGTTGGAGTTTGTGCTCCAGCTGCTGGTGCAGTGTGGTGAGCTGAGTACACGTCTGCTGGTGCAGTGTGGTGAGCTGAATGCACGTCTCCTGGTGCAGTGTGGTGCAGTGTGGTGATTTGAATGCACGTCTGCTGGTGCAGTGTGGTGAGCTGAGTGCACGTCTGCTGGTGCAGTATGGTGATTTGAATGCATGTCTGCTGGTGCAGTGTGGTGCAGTGTGGTGAGTTGTGTGCACATCTGCTGTCTGCAAACAAAGTGACATTTTGGTCAAATAAAATGTTGCCAGGCATTTGTTACTGGGTTTAAACTCAGTAGATAAACTACTCCATGTGTTATCATCCAGTAGCACTGAAAGAAGTGTTTGTTTATGTATGTGTACATGTATGTGTGTGTATATACAATACTAGACAGTTCAGAGCAAAAGCCACTAAGTAAATGCACACATACACCCTAGCAATATGTGTGTGTGTGTGTGTGTGTGTGTGTGTGTGTGTGTGTGTGTGTGTGTGTGCACATTTACTTGTGTGTGTATATGTCTGTATGTTTTGAGGTTTGTTTGCTTTGTTGAGTGTAAGTTGGAGGGCAGGGTTGAGTCACATTTACATTTCAGGCAGTATGTAGGAGGCAGACACACACACACACACAAGCATTCATAGGAGGATTAAAACATCACTTCAAACAAGTGAAAATGGAAGGAGACTCCATAGTTCCCTGAAGGGAGAAGCAATAGAAAATGAGGGAGAGAGAGAGAGAGAGAGAGAGAAGAAAGGAGAAGAGAGGAGAAGAGAGGGGTCTAGAATGAGTGAAGGGGTGTAAGAAAAGTAGTGGAGATGTGCTGTGCCAGGGGGAGAAGGTGTGAGGTGTTTGTGTGTATGTGTGTGATAAACTGTTAGGTGTCTCTCATGGGTGTCACAGAGTAGGAAACCAAAACAAAAACAATAAAAATAACAGGAAGTGCAGATGTTCCTCCCCTCTGTTAGGACCGAACACAAGAAGCACCAGCATCAAAACTAAACAACCTGTGTGTGCGTGTGTGTGTGTGGGGGTGTGGGTGGGGGTGTGGGTGGATGTGTTTGTGTGTGTGTATTGCTCTCCTTTTGGGGACCCAATAACAATAACTGTAATTTAGAAACTTTAGTCTTCAGCGGTCTTTGTCTGCTGTGTATTTATAGACTGTGATGATTTTCACTTACACATGACCTTAGTGGACCTTATCCTGTCTCTATCAAACACACACACACACACACACACACACACACATACCATACCAAACCAATATTCTGTGTATTACCTGCATAAGTCAAGGAATTGATCAGTTATAACAGGTACTTTAACGAACACTCTACTGAACACACTCTCATGACAATGAGTAAGTCGTTTCACGTGTGTAAGCCAGTTCACGTGTGTAAGCCAGTTCACGTGTATAAGCCAGTTCACGTGTGTAAGCCAGTTCACGTGCCAGTTTCTTTAGCTCCACCTGGGTTTTAAACAGCACTGCGTGTGATTCGTTGCACTTCAGTGAACTAAGGTGTTCGCATTTATCAGTATTTAAATTTTTGACCCCGTGTCCTCTGTCAGCGGGATATTTTTACTTGGTGGACGAGTCCCATCCTAGCCAGACGTATATAACAACCCCAGTAAGATGTAGGTCCTAACTGGTGTAACTGGGCCAGGTTGGCACCATGTCAGTGCAGTGAGTTTGTCACCTTAATGATATCCAATCAGCAGTGGTTATTTGGTCCAAGCATGACCAGCGCTGAACTGGGTACAGTTGTGCACACTGTTCTACCAGTCACTCGGCTATAGCCTGTAATATCAAAAAAGCACTGCTTACAATGACATGCCTTATAAAATGCACAGTGAATGCAAATATAAAGTAGGTGTAAAGTGAGTGGAGAATACATGTTGTTCTCTTTGAACCCCTCCCCCCCCCTTTCTGCTGGGTTTTCCCCCCCCCCAGTCTAATGCTCTTCTGTCCTAGGTAGACCCAACAGTACCATACATGTGTGTTCTGTGTGAGAGCTAAACTAAGTCAAACAATCCCACTTGCAAGTTTGCACGCCCCCTTTTACATGCGTGTGAGTTTTGTTCTTTGCTCGTAGGTGGAGTTCGAGTGGCTACGTCAGTACTGGTTCCAAGGGCGGCGATATGCCCGCTTCTGTAGCTGGTGGAGCAAGCCCATGGAGCGTCTGGAGACAGAATGGAAGAAGCTGGAGCGGATGGTAAGGAGACGGGTCACAGGGCGTGGCTGGATTCCACAACACACGTTAGTAATTTGCTTGTGGAATGGTGTAACGCCATTGTAGGATAGAACACTTGTGGAGGCCAAACTTTAAATGGAAATTTCTCAGATAAGATGCTGCATGTTTTTGGTGTTGCCCATCATACTGGGGAGACGGGTTTGCGCCACTGTACTGACATCTGATGTACCTGAATACTGAAAAAACTAACTGACATATCTCTTGAATACTGAATAAACAAACCAAGATATCCCCTGAATACTGAAAAAAACAACCACCGTATGCGCTGAAAATTAGTGCAGGCCGTGGATTCGGTCCAGTTGTTTTTCAGATACTGCTGGTTTTAACTTGTGATGATGTGCTCACAGGGCATTTTTATGGCCTTATACTGAAGAAGAACTAGCAGCTTCATAACAGACATTACAGACATGTTAATATGCTTTACAAAACATGGCCTTTTCTGCAGCAGCTATAGCTAATAATTGACCACAATGCTGTTTTTGTTTAGGACTTTTACAGGAAGTGTCTCTCGAAACATCCTAAAGTTATTTATCAGTCCCATGAATCGTTTTCGTTTCGTTTTTTTTAACATAAGAGTGTCACTTCTTCGTGCTGCTCTCCATTGCCTTTGTACTTTTGCTGATGTTGCTGCTGGGTTTGACCTTTCCTTCTCCTCTTCCTGGTGGTTACTGGTGGTTACTGGTCTTACAAGCAGTGAGCGTGGTTCAGAGAAGCATGTTGGGATTAGTGAAGATTGTAACGGAGGGCGTGGCCACACTCCTCTAGGAGTGTGGTTGGAGGGGATGTGGCCCTTTTGGACTCCCCTCTTGGTGCATCGCTGTGATTGGTCGAGCACATGTTTGACCCATATGTGGGACTGTGCTTTTCGGGAAACGAGCGTGTGCAGTTACCCCTGGGGTTGTAAAGCCATTAGGAGTTTAAAAAATGATGGGCCAGTTATGACAGGAACGCAAACAGAGAGGTCCAGTGCTTCTTCAGATCTTTTTGGATGTGATCTGTTTTACGCGGGTGAATGGATCCGTGTAACAGTTACCAGGGAACCTCTGTGATTTTAGTCACATCTGAATCCTTTGGGAGCTGTTTTTACGGCCTGTGCGTGTCTGTAAAGATTATGATGTCTGTTACGTACTGTAACATGAACCATAGAACTAATCCAAGATTATATCACTACTAAGCAAGTGGATGTGCTGGGAAATATCCTATCATATTCTCATATTAATCCATATACAGAACACTTTGTTTTTTTGTTTTTTATTTTATTGGTATCTGTTTTGTTGTATGAGAAGCCATAAATATTTCAGGTGTTGGATATTGGCGGTGAATCCATAGGAAAACCGAATGCTTGAGAAGGATCAAATCCCCCAGTTGAAATAACAGTAGAGGATTAAACATCACTGTTCCTCCAGCCTTGGTTGTATAGGTGTTGGTAATTAAATGTACTAGTTTCTGCTATGAGCCCACAATCTGAAGTCTGACACAGGCAAGAAGTCAGTTTAGAAGCAACATGATATATTGGATAAACTAATAAGTTATTTGAAGCAAGAAACCAAGTTCTCATGCTTTTTAGGACTGTTGGTTGTTGATGCATGAAATAAATGTAAACACATTTATTCGGTGCAGCATGTAGCGGCTGACAGTGAGCTTCTGAGGTGTTTTGACGAAAATGTAAATGTGTTACATTGTGGTACTATTTTTGTCTTGAGTGACCTGCTCCTGAAAATAGCTTTAACTTTTTGCTGATGTTTTTATTTATTTTTTTATGTTATACATTTTTATTGCGGATTTGAGCCCTGAATAACCAGGCCAGCATTATATACTTGTTAACTTTGCCTTTCTCTGTGTTTTTTAGCTAAAATATTCTGTTTGGCTCATGCATATTTGCCTTTTATTTCTGCTTCTGTTGATTGTATTCAGATGCTGAGATCAGCGTCAGTAGGGGGCACTGTTGCACCACCAAAGCGACCAGCGGGTGTGTTGTGCATTCTTCTCTCTCACTCTTTCTCTCTCTCTCTCTCTCTCTCTCTCTCTCTCTCTCTCTCTCTGAGCAGTAATCACATCTAATGTGCTGCTGGGGCTAAGGCGAGGCTCTTGGGGTGTGTGTGTGTGTGTGTGTGTGTGTGTGTGAGTGTGTGTGTGTGTGTGTGTGTGTGTGTGTGGTGATTTGAAGCAGGATACAGAGGTGAGAGAGACTGAGATGTTAGGAGGGGTCGTTCTGTGTGCTGCTCATTCCTTCTTGGTTGAGAAACGTAGGTTCAGAGTGGTGATGTCCTTTGCAGGAGTACACGGCTCCGTTTGTGTGAGTCTGTGTGGGTCTGTGTGGGGGTCTGTGTGGGTCTGTGTGGGTGTCTCCGTCTGTGTGGGGATCTGTGTGGGTCTGTGTGGGTGTCTCCCTCTGTGTGGGGGTCTGTGTGGGTGTCTCCATCTGTGTGGGGGTCTATGTGGGTCTGTGTGGGTGTCTCCGTCTGTTTGGGGGTCTGTGTGGGTCTGTGTGGGTGTCTCCATTTGTGTGGGGGTCTGTGTGGATCTGTGGGTGTCTGAGGGTGTCTGAGGGTGTCTGTGCGGGCCAGTATGGGTCAATGTGGGTCAGTGGGTGTCTGTGGGTCTGTGTGGGTCAGTGTGGGTCTGTGGGTGTCTGTGTGGGGCAGTGGGGGGCAGTGTTGGTCAGTGGGTGTTAGTGGGTATCTATGGGTGTCTGTGAGGGTCTGTGGGTGTCTGTGGGGGTCTGTGTGGGTACGTGCGGGTCTGTGGGGGTCTGTGGGGGTCTGTGGGTGTCTGTGGGTGTCTGTGTGGGTGTCTGTGTGGGTCTGTGTGGGTCTGTGGGTGTCTGTGTGGGTCTGTGTGGGTGTCTGTGTGGGTCTGTGTGGGTCTGTGGGTGTCTGTGTGGGTCTGTGTGGGTCTGTGTGGGTCTGTGTGGGTCTGTGGGTGTCTGTGTGGGTCTGTGTGGGTCTGTGTGGGTCTGTGTGGGTGTCTCGGTCCCTCTGCTTCTGCCAGCCTGAGCACTGCTGGCCTTTCTTAATGACCGTCTTCCACAGAGGACGATTCACAACAATCACTTTCTCCTCTTGCCTTGTTTCATTTTTCACGGTGTGGCAGTATTATTGTAGTGTGTATTTGATATTATTGTAGTGTGTATTTGATATTATTGTAGTGTGTGTTTGATATTATTGTAGTGTGTATTTGATGCACACAGTATGATATGTAATTTTAGGTTTCTGTGGTGTTTTTTTTTTGCCTTTGTTTTTGATGATGAAATTATTATGTTTGTTTTTTTTAAATATATTTTTGAATTTAGCGCATAGTGAATAAAGTTAATGAGGACAATACGAGAAAAAAGATTTTGAAGACAAATATTTGGTGCATCCTTACATGATTTGTAATCCTTTAATTAAAAGTACACTTTGAATAATTTATAATAAATATACACATTCTCCTTTGCTTTGATTTGTATTTATCTGACAGATGATCAACCCTTTACCATATGTCAAGTTAAGTGTGTTATTAATTAAGAATAATTTTATGCCCATCATAGCTCTGAAAGCAGACTACATTCAGAAATTAAACATTATTCAACATATACATGCAAAAATCAATTTGAATAAATCCTGACATTATTAGTTTCTACTTTTTAAACGTACTTCAGTAAGTCTGGAGTGTTTATATGTTGGTTAAGTGTGTATCAGGCACGGATGTCGTTTTAAGACGTGTGTGTGTGTCGAGGTGGTCGTTCTCCCCTCTCTCGGGGTGGAGCCCGGGTGGGTGGGAGGAGAGTGGGGCTTCTCGTTCAGCCAGGGCCGAGGGCTCTACGTCCAGCCGTCTCCCCGCCGTCTCGCCGCCGTCTCCTCGCCGTCTCCCTGCCGCTTTATTAGAGCTGCTCCTCCCGGGGGCTTTGCCACTTCTCTTTCTCTCGTCTCGTCTCGTCTCGTCTCGTCTCCTGCTTGCGCTCATTCGCCCCCTCTTCAGTCTGTTGTGATGCAAATTCTCACCCGTCTATTTGAATGACATCCCGATAAAAACGGATCCTCTCTGTCTCCTTCTCTTTCTCTCTCTCTCTCTCTCTCTCTCTCTCTCTCTCTCTCTTTCTCTCTCTCAAGTGGTACTTTATGAATTGATGCACACTCCAGGGCATCTGCTTAAGGCGAAAAAAATGAATTAAAAAACAAAAAAACAAACCAAACTAGTATGGAGGAAAGGTAGACATGTGGCAATACAACATAAGGCAGATTCACAAAGACGGTCTCGTCCAAAAAATCGGTTCTGCTGGTTTAGACTGAGCAGTGCAGGCAATACAGATGTTATCATGGCTCAGGTACATTAAACTCCTTTGGCTCCTGTGTGTGTGTGTGTGTGTGTGTGTGTGTGTGAGTGTATAGGGGACGTTGCCTGTAGTTCCTCAGCGTAGGGGTTCGAGGGGCGGGCCTGTCCCCTTGGACAGTCCAGTGTGGGCATCCCCCGTCCTCCTGGGGGCCTGCTCTCCTCCCTATCCTACATCAATGACATTTATTTAAAGCTTTAACAATGAGAACCTCCTGCGGTGCTTGACAGGGTGAAGATACTCAGGCGTATGCAGAATATTTTAAATACCGGGTTGGCATTTTTTTATCTTCCCCTTTCTTCTGTTGGGGGGCAGTGAAGGGACGTGGTGGGGGGTGTGGGGACGTAGTGCTGGAAGAAGACACAGGGTTCCCTGGGCGTGGGTTCTGCTCCGGATGGGCTCGGCATTGTGATTGATTTACTGGGCTTTCTGCCCACCTGGGGTTTAGTACTAATTTGTCACTTTCTCCACATCTCTGACTACACAATTTCGACTCAGTCGTGGATATGCAGAGAGCTTCGGTTTGTTTCTCACTTTCCTCGTTCTCGTTCTCTCTGTATCTTTTGCGCTTTCCCTTCTAATGGTGAACATTTCTTAAGTTCAGAATCAGGATGATTAATTTGCTTTCAGTGGTAAATAATTTCACTTAGAAATGTTGGAGTTCCTAACTGATGAAATCTAAAAGAGCAGAAGTTCTGTTTAAATGGGTTTATACCCTTTATTCTATCAGACAGAAGGAATATTGAATGGAGATGCTGTGTGTGTGTGTGTGTGTGTGTGTGTGTGTGTGTGTGTGTGTGTGTGTGTGTGTGTGTGTGTGTGTGTGT
>JAOYMR010000019.1:10634296-10641796 GCA_025802075.1 Tenebrosternarchus preto
ATTACCATGTCTGATCTCTCTCTGCCGCTTAGACGTATGAGCACATTACCATGTCTGATCTCTCTCTGCCGCTTAGACATATGAGCAGATTACCATGTCTGATCTCTCTCTGCCGATAAGACAGATATTAACACCCATTGTTTCCTTGTGGACAATGCAAGACTACATTTATACAGAGAGTTTAACACTCTAGTGACAAGACTGTACTCGTCCAAGGTTTTGCAAAAATCTATTGTTTATCGTTTGTGTCCAAATTAAAGACACATCCCATCTCTGATATTTCACGGTTTTACAGAAGGGTCGTTTTTCCTGCTTGGCCTACTCCATGTCTGTGGGAACACCGGCAGTCAAAGATGCAGAGCGTGCAGCTAAACGTGATGGTGTGAGGTCCCAAAAACTGGAATCTGACCACATGCACTAAAGCCTTGGCCAATGGGAGTGAAGGACAAGATGAAAATTCTGGAAAATGCTGATCACTTTGTGTCACTTCCTGTCTGGGGCCAGTGTCCCCACACTGCAGGATCCAGTCATCTACCTCGCCCGCCACTGCTGTTTTTCAGTTACAGGAATCAGTGTGTGGTGAAAGCACTGTAATGGACCCTAATAGACCCCCTCCTCCCCCCCACACTGCAGTGGTTGAGCTAAACTACTGAGCATGTAGGAATTTTTGCTTTACTTGTAGACAACAAAGCTGAAACATGACTGAAAAATGAAACGCTTCGTTATGATGCGGAAGTCCTGGACCAGCGTCACTTAGGCAGAACTTAGACGAATGTAGACGAACGTAGCCAAAATGGACACCATTCTACCGTCCTCACGTTGGCTACAGCGGAGAAGGTGCCACTCAAGCGGACGACTCCGACACGCAAACAAGGAACCGACGGCCCACGGTATGGCTGCGGGAACTCCCTGGCCTGGTGGCGTCATGGCAACGAGACTTCAGCTGATCGCTGTCCTTTGAATTTTGAGCCAACCCAAACCATAGTCAGTCACAGCTGTTTTCCTAAATGTCTGTTTGCAGTCCCTGTAGAAGGAACCCTAATGTAATGAAAATACCTGGACGTCTGCATAAACAAGCACTCCTGTATGGAGTTAGTCTCCTTCGGGCAGTGAAAACGGAGCTGGGGCAATGGAGCACGAACGAAAGATTTTGGCTTCCTTCCCATGGCCAAAGAGCTTTCTCTGGCAGCAGAGGAGCAGATGGAAGATGCTTATCTGTGGCTTCAGTCCAAACTCCAGATCCAGTGATAGATGGACATGGATTTGTGTGCACGTGTGAGTGTGCATGTGTGTACGTGCATGTGTGAGTGTGCATGTGTGCTGTTACAGTATCGGAATCTTTCATGAGACGTGCCACTGTAAAAAGTGAGCAGCCAAACTTTGAGAGGGTGATGTTCTAGATATCTTGGAAATCCGAGTTTGAGAGGATGATGTTCTAGATATCATGGGAATCCAAGTTTGAGAGGGTGTGCTAGATATCGTGGGAATCCAAGTTTGAGAGGGTGGCATTCTAGATATCGTGGGAATCTGAGTTTGATAGGGTGATGTTCTAGATATCGTGGGAATCCGAGTTTGATAGGGTGATGTTCTAGATATCATGGGAATACGAGTTTGAGAGATTGATGTTCTAGATATCGTGGGAATATGAGTTTGAGAGAGTGATGTTCTAGATATCGTGGGAATATGAGTTTGAGAGAGTGATGTTCTAGATGCTCCTCTGCCACTGTGGTCCAACCAGCATCTAAAAGTTGTCTGTGGTCATCTTTATTTGTGTTTATTTGTCTTTTCATGATGGGATGGATGCGTGGACACTCCTGCTCTTTTGAATCCCTCCCCGCTCTAAAACTCCTCCCTTTTTTCAATCCCAGCCCGAAAGAAGAAGAGACGAGAGAAGACAACAGTGCTGTAGGCATCAGCTTCATTTACTGCAGGCGTCCATCCAGCTGTCTGAGGGTGGGTGGGGATGGGTGGGGTTTCTCCGGAGCGACCGCCGCCCACCCCGCCGTACTCACAATGCCTTCAAACGCTCGCTGCTGCCCAGGACCCCCGCACCCGCCGCAGTGCCCATTGTCTCCGCCCTCTGTTCCGCTCTAACGTGTTGGCGCGATGTTGCAGACACATTTTTCTAATGTTTTACACTTCATATAATCCCTTTCCCGGGGGGGGGAGGGGCCGGCGCAGCGCGAGGACTGATGGCTGTGCGAGTGCTTGTGAGGTCAATTTGGCTGAAAGGGCAAGCACACCCACACACACACACACACACACACACAAAAGCACAACCACAGGCCCGATCTTAAATGCAGTTAACAGATTGAACAACTTCTCATTATTTAACTTGTTCCTGTAAACCATCCAGCTGTGCGTAGCTAAAGCAATCCCGTATAAAGTGTTATTGACTATTTAATGGCATCCATGTTGAGAACGCTGTGCTAGCTCCACACGCTGAGGGTGTCCGAGAAACACAGGAGCTGCTTTCCTGAGCACACAAACTCTTAGAGCAGTTCAGGATACACACCCAAGATCCTGCAGGAGTGACTGACACGTTTTCTGGGTTTATTGCATGATTTACAATGGGAGAAGTGTTGTTTACACATATGCGCACACACACACTCACACACACGTGGCATCATTAGGTCTACGGCTGGATTATGTGGAGCTGAATTCTTTTTTGAGGCTTGAAAAGGATGTTCGTTTATATTTATACTTTTATTTATCCTTGGACTCAAAAAACTATCCTATTTTGGATATGTGAAAGCATTTGAATTACTTTGCGAATTAAACTTTAAAGTTTTCAAACTCCAGCAGGTTTTTTTTTTTTGTATCTTAATTCTGCCTTAAGTAAAAATGACAAATTCCTGATTGCTGGAACTGACAGTATAGATTTTGGGACTGACCCCTGACCTTTCTTCACTGTAGAATATTGTGTTAATTCATCATTACCACTGCAGCCAAGAACAATGGAAGCAATTAAATATGGATTGTAGATTATTTGGGTCACTTTAAATGGCTTTATTGTGTCTTTTAATGTGTAGGTTGTGTTTCTGGAGCTCATGTACATTGTGGCGTTGGTCATTCATAGTTCAGTTGTCTGGAGCAGCCATTCCATACAAGCCTCTTGGATGTGTGTGTATACAAGTGAATGTATGTGTGTGCTGGTGTGTGTGTGTGTGCTGGTGTGTGCGTGCTTGTGTGTGCTTATGTGCATAAGTGTGTTTATTTTCCACTGTTTTTAGAGTGGGCTAAACTGGGGTGTGGGCCACCCTGTACAAATACACATTTCCACCTCCCAGTGTACCCTGTCCTCTCTCTCACCCCACTCACACACACACACACACACTGCATTGCATCCACCAGCTGAGGACAGCTACCGTCAGCTTGCTGTAAACACATACACACACAGAGCTACAGAGCTGCTCTTAGGGGTCTGCATCCTCTTTGTTAACCTCAGCCATCTTGTTCTGGCTTTATCTGTTTCCTCAGGCTGCCAGTGTGTGTTTTTAATGCTGGGGAGGAGGTGATGGAGATGGGGTGTCCTCGTGTTTAGTCTGAGGTCACTTTGAAACAACCCCCTCCCTTTGTGGGATGACCTTTTGACCTTTTGCTAAGCAGGACTTGTGAGATCAGAGCTCCTTTAATGTCGAGCTCACCTGGGTGGGTCCAGGTTAAACGGGGCTCTGATGGGCGGAGTTCCAGGGCCATGAGGAAGTGGCGCGTCGCCCATGAGCGAAGGATAAGAAAGAAAGTGAGAGAGGAGTGAGGGAGTCGGGAGGAGAGCAGTCAGGTAGAGAGGATGGAGATTCCTTTCAGGACAAGAGAGTAGCTGCCCCAGTTTCACTCAACTGGACTCTCTCTCTCTCTCTCTCTCTCACACACACACACACACACACACCCTCCCCTTGCATGCTAACCTTCCAGGGTTAGAGGTCACATGTGTCATCACTAATTGATGTGCCTGTCCTATCCATCAGGTGATAGCAGGCACATACACAAACAGCACCTCAGCAGACTGGAAGCAGACCTGTTGCCAGAGTGACAGGGACAGAAGAGTTTGGGTATTATGGGCTGGAGAATAGAGGAGGAAGTTTAACAGACTAAAAGGAAGTAATGTGACATTAAAAGAAATGTCTCCTTTTAAGAAGAGGACGTGACAGAGACATTTATAACAGCATATTCAATTTACACAGACACACACACACACACACACAGTGCTGTCTGGCTGTCCATCCTGGTCTCAGTCTGGTAGCTTCTCACACTGCGCTAAGCTTTAACTATAAGCGAAACGCTTTTACATTACATTAGAAGTATGTATATATGAGAAATACACACTCACAAACACACACACACGCGCGCATTAACATCCTCTGACATCCCAGTAAATGGTGTTGCTCTCTCTGATATGACACTACATGTTCACTCTAAGTACCTGCTGAGGGTATTCATTGCTGTTCATTGCCTCAGCCTTTTAAGAGAGAACATGGTCACTGCAGAATGGATCTCACCCTTGCCCTTATGGGAATGAGTGCATATTGATTTTCTTAAACAATCACTTTAAAGCTAAGTGCCTCTCTCCGCGACGAGCGCTAATGCCTGCTTCCCTCATTTGTCGGTAAGGCAGCATGTCTGCAGCCGAGGCCAACGCAGGTGAACTGGGGCGTTTCGCACGTTGGTCCTGTGGAATAAGCCCTGGGGCGTGGTCAGGTGTGCCGAAGGTTAAGTCCCTCCCCCTGGTGCTGTGGGCGTGTCTTGGGAGCGCGTGCTGAGGTTCCTTCAGAGGCCTGCAGTAATCGCCTGTACTTATTATCGCCCAGTTGATGTTAGATACAGATCTGCTGCTTCACAGTATATTTTACAGATGAAATTTATATTCAGTAAATATTTTCAGGTCTATATATTTGCCTTCTACAGTGTGGATTGCTTAGGGGATTGATGTAGAACACAAGGGCATACTGTGGAGTTGAATGCCTGTAGTCATTTCTTGCTGTGGTGATTGGTGTGTGTGTGTGTGTGTGTGTGTGTGTTCAGACTCAGCTTCTGCTGGCGCTGGTGGAGGATGAGAGCTGTGTTCAGGAGAACAGGAGAGACATGGCTGAGACTCTGCTGAACGCCCTCACAGACAGACAGCAGCACAGACAGACCTGGAGGGACAGGTAAGGAACATGTGCACACCACACACACTCACACACACACACACACACACACACACACACATACTGAGAGTCCTGAGTGCCAGGCGGTTGGGTCTACACATTCTTCAGTGACAGTACTGTAGAATCTCACACACGTGCTCACACTCATTCTTAAGGCAGGTGATTTATTTAACATTTATATTTTGGTAGTCTGAAAGCAGAAGGGAGACTGAGAAGAGTGAGTGAAGTAAACTTTTCTGATTTTTTTTAGAAGTTTTCTAATTCTTAAGTTACGAATGTACTGAAAAGTGCAGTTTCATGGAGAAAACATTTAGGTTTTTCCTTACTGTGCTTGATATGCTTCCAGTTTTCTATCCCTCTTCTTCACTCAAACGCACCTATGCAAACACACACACACACACACACAAACACACACACAAACACTTACACATGTGTGCTGATAGCCTAGTGACTTCCTTCCTTCTAGATAAGGCCCACTTGGACATTATTCATTCAGATAACACAGCACAGAAAGACACATGGACAAGCACACACACACACACACACACACACACCCTGATAGCAGTGCTGTTTACATAGCAGTCTTCTCCAGTTTTGGTGCCCAGCACACTTGTACATGTACACATATGTGCACACATGCGTACACACAGACACACACACACACATATATATATATATACACAAATGTTCCAATTCATCCATGAGTCATTCACTAAGAGTTCAGGTCTTCATTTCTTCCCATTAAAACAGCCAATCATCTATTTTTGGCATGTGTGCATATGTGTGCGTGTGCGTGTGCGTGTGTGTGTGTGTGTGTGTGTGTGTGTGTGTGTACATGTGCAACATCTTCACTGAGACAAAATGTAATTCTCCTAAGAAAACATTTCCTCAACCAACATGTTCCCTCTGACATATGTCCCTGTGGGGCTACCATCTTTGCCACATGTGCTCATCTCTCTCTGATCCTGCGTTTGACCCCTCATGCTCCCCAGCAGTTTGCTCTGATTGGCCGAGAGACTCGGAGCAGTCATGGCCGCTGATGTCTGCCCTTGGGTTCCTGCATTCTTTGCACAGGCGTTGAAAGCCGAAGACCAGGCCATGCCTATCCATTCGTCAAGGAGATGTCCACACACACACACACACACACACACACACACACACACTCACATGCGCACACATGTTTTCAGTGATCTCTGTGCACACTCACATACACAAACACACACACACACACACACACACACACACATTTATTTCATCAGTGGAACAGATTAGATAGGGTCACACTCACTCCCTTACACTCTGCGTTCTGATGTGTTTGAACTCCCCCCTTTTCTCCCTATCACTTCCTGCCCCCTGACCTCCCCTACTCTGCCCTGATAGTGGTACCTCCCACACTTGCCCCAGGCCTGTAGAGTAACTGTCAGCGGGCAGCGTTTAAAGGAGAAGGAGTTGGATTTGACGCAGTGTGATAAGATCGCGCTCCAACACACACAGCAGGCCCATGGTGGCAGACACATGCTTTTAGTGAAACCAAAATGGTTTGATATGTGAAATGCTCATTTCAAACCTTGAATGCTTTTATATTAAGTTTGAGTGTTCAGTGCAGATGGGCAGAAAACCCAGTGGGGATTTATTTCAGTGGACAGGCATGGATGTAGTGCTGAAACAACAGCTGCAGCTAGGCCTCAGACCCGGTGGGTACCAGTCTGCAGAACCTGCTCCACGCTCTGCTTAAGCTCAGAGCTGCTCTTCAGGAGTCCTGAAGGGTTTCGAACCAACTCGGACCGCTCCTCTAAACGTCTACCTCCTCTTCTCCACTGGTTGGTCTCTTTGGTGCTGATACATGCTTGTTGTTCATGGCTGAAAAGCTTAATTGTGTTTGATTGAGTTAGTATGCAGAGTAGGCCGCTCTCCCGACCGTGGCACCCGTCATCGTGGCGTATAATAATGGCGTTAAAGTTTGGAGCGGCAGAGGCGGAATGATGGATCGCGGGCACCCGAGACTCATAAACACGAGGAGAGCCGACTGATTGATTAATCCCTCCGAGTTCCTCTCAGATGGACGCCGCTTCCGAAAAGAACTGCGAGTGGCTCAGCTCATGGGGCATGGGTGTGAGGGAGAGAGAGGGAGAGAGAGGTGGAGAGAGAGAAGTGGAGCGAAAGGAGGACAAGGGAGAGATAGACGGGGAGAGAACGAGAGAGAAAGGAGAGAGAGAACACGACAGGGAGGGAGGAGAAAATAAGGCAGTGAGGGAGAGGCCAAAATGGAGGGAGGGAGGGAGGAAGAAATGCTAAATGTGACCGCAGGGGACCTCGTGTTGCTTTATGAGTGCTCAGGTTGAATGATGACTTC
>JAOYMR010000019.1:10646139-10660886 GCA_025802075.1 Tenebrosternarchus preto
CCCCCCCCCCCCCCCCCCCCCCCCCCCCCCCCCCCCCCCCCCCCCCCCCCCCCCCCCCCCCCCCCCCCCCCCATGGAAAGGAATAAATAATAAAATTCACTTCTGGCTTTAATTGCTCAAAACCTTAATGAAACCAGTCGTTTGTTAACGATGCTTTTCGCAGTAAGGGCTCGGAGGGAGGTAATTAAGGGAGCCACAGAAGCTGCGGTCAGAAGTGTGGAGCCAGCCCTCCCTTTATACGGCCTCCTCAGAGCAGACCGTCCCAGACGCAGGAGGACACGTGCAAGAGGGACACAGTCGCCTCCCGCAGCCCAGGATGGAGGAGTTTGGGGGGGGCGGGGATCTGTACCAGGGATCTATATGGATCTGCCTTGTTAGGTTTAGGAGGAAAGCATAACTAGTAATGCTTTTTTGCCCCTTGAAACAAATTAAAAATTGGCATTATGGGTGCATGAACTCTTGATACCTGATTATATCGGTGATACCCGATATTACTTCTGATTACCAGTGCATGTATTCAGGCCGATACTCATGCGGGTGGGAGAATCACTGTAGGTCCAACTCGTATGAGGTGTGTGTGCCTACTCTGTTTATTCTTTCTTCTAATGCTGACGGTTCCACTCGAGAATCAAATGATCAGTTTAATCTGCCCATGTGTTATTTACTTTACACATTTATAGGTTGTTCAGAGCATATCAGAATCTGTCTTTTTAATGCATTGGTTGCAGGCTTGGTTGACTGTAGGCCCAGGCGAAAGCCACGGTCTTGAGTTAACACCACCCCAGGCATGGTGAGTCCTTGGCGGGCGAGGTGCTACACAGATGTGCCTGCAGGGATGGAGTGTCTCAGTGCAGGTCTTGGTCGTTCCTGTCTGTAAGCGGAAGCACAGAGAGACGTTCCCACCATTAGACCATGTTTCTCACTAAACTCTCTGTCACTTTTATTTTGTCTCTCCCTCTTTTCTCACTGTCTTTCTCATTCCTCCTGCTTGTTAACCCTTTTGTTCTTTCTCTCCGAGGAGTTTTGCAGAGAGGAAAAGATAGCGTGTGCGTGTATGTGTGTGTGTGTGTGTGTGTGTGTGTGTGTGTAATTAGTTCCTTACACCCTCGTACCCTTCACTGTATTAAAGTGACTTGTGCAGTAATGATAATATTAGCCTTCCCTAATCTTCCTCCTCACATGTGCACTCATATACACATGCTCACCCTCATACCCACACACACTCAAACTCACTCACACACACACACACACTCACCCCCACACCCACTCAAACTCACTCACTCACACACACACACACACACACACACACACACACACACACACACCCTTCTCTCTCGCCTTTGCGCACTGTTAATTATATGTAAGGCGTCCCTTCGTGCCGAGCATATTGTGTGTGGCAGGAAGGCGTCGTGCGCCTGGGAGACGGCGGGAGTGTTAGGAGAATCTCATCTGTCTGGTGTAGCGGCTGCAGATGCTGCTGTCAGCGGCTGCCCCACACACAAATTACAGCAGGTCAAAGCAGTCAGAGAGAGAGGAGCATTAGGACAGGCCTGTCAGTAGCCCGACACACACACACACACACACACACACACACACACACACACACAAGCGCTCGCATGCATACACACTCACATGCATGCACGAATGCACACCGGCATTCGCGCGCCCACACACACACACACACACACACACACACACACACACTAGTTCCACATGGGCAGTCCCTGAGCTGTCTGACTTCATTACCAAACTTGAGGTGGGGTAGACCTTTAGACCTCAGCTCTTGCCATCATCTCCTGTGTGTGTGTGTGTGTGTGTGGGGGGGTGTGTGCGCATGCACTACATTGTGTGGGTCGAGAGTGTATCTGCAGGAGCGGCAGTTCACTGCAAATGTTCACATCTGAGTTTGTGCTCATTTGTGTGTGAGCTGTTCCATCATAATTGGCTGTGTGTGGGCTTGTGTGTGTGTGTGTGTGTGTGTGTGTGTGTGTGTGTGTGTGTATGTCTGATAGGAAGAATTCCCTGCCGAAACTCGCCGCTGCTCATTTGCCACTTTCTGACATCCCGAATAATCGCTTTGCCTGCTTGCCTTCACTCCCACCGTCGTACGGTTTAACGAGCCCCCCACCCATCCACCCCACCCCCCTCAACTCGCCCAGAAACTTCGGGCTTCCAGAGAATTCTATTAGCCCGAGTTGCATCTGTTAATTACACGTTCTGCACAATTCTGCTCTCAGACAGATGACGAGCTCGGCTCCTCCAGATGTAGTACGCGTCTCCCTCTCCCTACGCTTCCGGAGCTGCTCTCGGAAATGGGTCATCAATCCGCCGGCGATAAATGTCTTTGCTGGGTAATGAGTCTCTTATCAGGCCTGGATTAGCCTGGATCGCATTTTTCCCCTTTTCCATCCCTTTGTAATTAGCGAAGCATCGTGGCTCTGTGGAAGCATTTGGTGTCTCTTCGTCAGAGTTGTGCAGGAACTTTGTTTGAGGTGGAGTGGTTTGGGGTGGAGTAGTTTGGGGAGGGTCCATGTGAAATCGTGGTACGTTCCGGTTGGAGTCGGACAGGGTGAAGCGCCTTGCGGACAGCGGAAAAACAAAGGGTTGGGGAGAGACTGCATTGCATTCTGGGAGTGGCAGATTTAGTGGGAAGGCACGTCTTTGTACTGAGAGAGGGGTCGGGAAAGTATGTCATGGTCTTGGGTTCTTTAAAAGAAAATGTCGCTTCCTGCATAGTTTTGGATCACGGCTTCGTTCTCTGCAGCGTTCCCTCACTCTTTTGCCACTTTTTTGTCTGCTCGTCGTCTTCGTGCTCTCTCCATCCCGAGGGCGTCCTGTACTCACGCACACAGCTCACGGCCTGCCTGGCTGCCTGTTTGCTCTGAAGTCACGTGACCGGGGGGCCTCCAGCATCGAGGTGCCCTCTGAATTGCCTGTGGGAGTAAGTGAATTCCCATCTTCTCACTTTTCTTCTTCCATTTTTCTATTTGTGATATCCACTGTGACTTGCTTTCCTTTTACCTTCTACTGTGCTGCAGGGATCTTCTTTTGCCTCCCCCTCCCCAACACACGGCCCACACACGCCCCACACACACACCCCAAACACACACCCAACAATCTCTTTCCTTTGAGTATCATGAAATCACAATGCGATATATTCAGCCTGAGGTGGAACCACTCCCCGTGCCGTTTGACACAGAGGAGCCAAATTCCTGCTGCACATTGCTGTCTAAATAGCCCTTTGAGCTCCAGTGACCATCTCACACACACACACACACACACAGACACACACACATCTTCCAGCTCACAATCTCAGCCTTACCTGACATTTATGAGCCTCTAAACTACACTAGTGGGTCCACTAAAGACATCTGACGAATAAAGCCATCAGGCCATCCAGAGCATTAAAAAACCTCTCAGCATTGTTATTGATACTTTATGAGGACATTTTTACCTCCAGTGGTTTTATTTCTTTTCCCAACTTTCCCTCGAAAGTAGAATGATTCATTTAATTTGGAGCCAACGGCAGGAGAGGGAAAATAAAACCTGCACTGTGGCAAAGGAAGAAACAGGACACGAGTCACTTACTGATGCTAAACTGGCAACTGGTGTGTTTGTGTTTGTGTGTATGAATGCACATATGTCTGTGTGTATCTGTATGTGTATGTGCTTGTGTGTGTGTGTGTGAATATATCTGTGTGTGTCTATGCGTGTATGTCTGTGGGTGTGTGAGTATCTCTGTGTGTTGGTATGTGAGTATCTGTATGTATTTGTGCGTGCAGGCATCTATATCTGTGCATGTGTGCGTGTGTATCTGTGTGTATATGTGTGTGAGTGTATCTGTGTGTGCGTGTGCGTGTGTGTGTGTGTGTGTGTGTGTGTGTGTGTGTGTGTATCTATATGCATTGTTCTGGCAGGTGTGTACAGCAGATCTCTCTTCATGGTTGTTGTTTAGTAGAGACACACATGCCAAGTGTATTAATCATTTTACTCCACGGGCAGAGAGCCATTAGGACTCATCTAAGAGAGAAGGAAGAGGGGAGAGGCAGAGAGATAGAGAGAGAGAGAGAGAGAGAGAGAGAGAGTGGTGAGGGAAGAAATACAGACATAGATACAGAGAGAGGGTGGTGAGGTGAGAGAGAGAGAGAGAGAGCGGGCAGATTTTAGCGGGACTCTGGTGTCCACTCCATTCCTGCACACACGGCAGTGCGGCCCAAACAGGACTGATCTGAGCAGGCCTCGGGCGGGCGCCTCCGTGGCTGGTTCTCCGGAGGAGACGCGGGTTGGGAGGAGCCGTAGGTGCCACATAGGCCTCGGTGGAGCAGCCGCACCTCGGTGGGTGGAGAGAGACGCCTGGGAAATCCCACGGTAGTCAGGACCAGACGCCCCTCACGGCTCAAATCCAGACGCAGTCTGTCTGCCTCAGGCCCAGCTCCCAAACACACGGACTCGTTTTACACATCCTTACGTCTGTGTGAGTGCATCAGAAAAATATGCTTTTGTGTGATCGCGTGGGCTTTGAGCTATATAAGAATGCGTTAGCTTTTTATAGGTTGGGTGTGTGTGTGTGTGTGTGTGTGTTTCTGCATGCATGTGTATGTTCTTGTATACGTTTTAATTGACTCACCTGCGAAGCTGTAACTCAAAGTTTCCCTTGTCAAATCACCGCCCTGAACTGTTTATTGGAAGAACGTCAGGCTTTGACACGTTATATCTCTCACAGACATACCTGGGAATGAAATCCGTCCTGCCAGCCTGCGGGCAACAGTGCTAAAGTCACCCGCCATGCCCTAATTGAGCTATCAGACCTCCAGTTCCCACAGCCTGTGTGGGCCGTCCCACAAGAGCACATCAAAGCTGGGAAAACGAGCCCACGCAGCCCTGAAATCAAATCCGTGCTCACGCCGCGGCTATGAGTGAGGAGGCGGCGCTGTGGCGTGACACGACCAGCAGGGGCAGCGGTGGCACAGTGAGGTAAGGTGACCTGCCTCGCCCCGACTCTACGGAGGCCAGTCCCTAGGTTGTGTCTTCCATCCTTGCACTTTGGTTTAACTGATCACGCGTACCTGGATCTTGACTGTTGACGTTTGCCCCGTCCCGATTGTGGGTTTGAGTGTCCAATTGGTGTGAGTGGAGGGTTTGAGTCTGAGTGTGGAGTGAGTAGAGAGATAGTGTGTATAGAGTGAATAGAGGGTTCGAGTATGTAAATGGAGTGAACATAGGGGTGGGGTGTGTGTGTGTGTGTGTATGGAGTGAACAAAGGGTTTGAGTGTTTGTATGGAATGAACAAAGGGTTTGAGTGTTTGTATGGAGTGAACAGAGGGTTTGAGTGTGTGTATGGAGTGAACAAAGGGTTTGAGTGTTTGTATGGAGTGAACAAAGGGTTTGAATGTGTGTATGGAGTGAACAGGATAGAGCTCCACACTGTGGGACTGTGATAGCTCTAATTGGCCGGCAGGATCTGATGATAGCAGCGTAACGATGCCTCATTACCACCTGCTGGTGCTTGATTAAAATGTTGAAGTTTATTGAGAATGGGTCTGGCTCGAGGGTCTTAATGCAGTGTGTGTGTATGTGTGTGTGTATAGGTATATATGTGTGTGTGTCTCAGTCAGCCTGAACAGCTCTTTACTGGTAGGATCTATCCAGAGAGCTCTTGTTAGCATAAACGTTCCTCCACACTTTAAATCAGCAAGAATGCCTTCTCCTTTCCTCTCTGTCCTTGAGCTGCTATACCTGGATAGAGGGATTTTCTCCTTTATTAGAACCCAATTAACCAGAGAAATCTGTTATGTAAGCAGATTGTTCTCCTTGGTTGCCCAGGGACCCATCCAAAGCTTGTTCCAGGCTTAGCCAACGGGGGATTGTACAGTGGTCATTACAGTACTTACAGAGTGGTTTCTTGCACACGTAGTGTGTCAGTGTGGTGGTGTCCTGACTCTTCTAACCGCGGTCATCACCAGTCACTCAGCAGCCGATGGATTAGTGAAGATCCACCTGGGAGATGATCTGCTGGTAACTAGTCCTGGCTTATGATGAACCCCACAGCCGAGGACCACGGCTCGATTGCTCGAATACCAACAACCTGCTCCTACGAAGAATCTGTAGAGTCACAACAAGTGATTGCTGTCTGATCCGTTCAGAGTCGAAGAAAACTGCCCTCAAACAGTGTAATACAGTAAAACCGCACTGTAATATGTTATTTGACTCAGGACACACGAATGTTTCAACCCTTAGATCCTCTAAGGCAGTCTGACAATAAGGGTTAAAACCTTGTTTACTTCAGTTGTTGTTGTTGCTGTTTTGACAACACTCTTCTCACTTCCCCTCCTCTCGGACACACGCCCACTCACGCGATCGTCCTTAACCAGCCCATGTAGACGGTTAACAGGCACGGGGAAGGCCCTGTGTCTTCATGAAATTGCAGGCAGATGAGGCTGGCATGAGGGGTGTGCCAGAGCCTTTCCGAGGCTGTACCCGCTACCTCAGCTGTACACTCTGCCCTGGTCGTCTGGGCCTCGTGTGGCGCCGTGTGGAGAACAGACTGCGACATTCTGCTCTCCTTTAATTAGAGCTGCAGTCTGAGTGGGCCTCCGTTAGCACTCTGTCACCCACTTCTGAACCACAGTAGTACTGGAGAGGGAACAGAACGCATGCAGGAGCGCTCAGAGACGCACACACACACACACACACACACACACACACGCAAAACCATACACATAAAGGCAACACAAAAACACACACACCCAAACCACCATACACATTTGGAAGGACATAATCCCACACAAGTACACACACACACACACACACAAACATTTATCTTTGTTTTGCAGAGTCAGTGGTTAGTTGATTGTAACTGAGCCCGGTATCCTGTAATCTCCATGACTGGTTGTATATGTGATCAGGTCGATTTACTGTCTGATCTCTACAGAAGTGTGTTTCTGCGTGGCCTGTGTGTGTTGTTAAGAAGCTGATATCAAGTGCAGCTTGTGCAGAATGCTGGCATGGAGTTTGGGTTCTCTGCTGGAATATAGGAGAGGGAGAGAGAGGGGCAGGTTGGCATCTCTGCAGCTCTGCAGGTCGTCTCTATAGGGATCCTCCTCTGGGATCAGTTCAGTAAGATAGGGCCAAAGATATTTTGGCAAATCCAGTACTCCAATGAAGACGTCCGGTGCTCATTCATAAATGCTGATGTTTTCAAATCAGTCTCTTCCAATCCCCCTTCTCTCCTCACTCTCTATCTCTCTCCCTCATTTTTTCCTTTCTCTCTCTCTCTTTCTCTCTCTCTCTTTCTCTCTCTCTCTCACTCTTTTTCCTGACTTCTTCCTTTTATCTTTTTGACCCATTTCTTTGTCTTTGCCTCAGAGTTTTCCATCTTTAATTCCTTATCCACCTCCTGGAATGCAATTTCTTTATTTCTGCTGCCTGATCTTTTATTTTATTTTATTTTATTTTATTTTATTTACCCCATGGGGAGGTGTGGCTTACTTTTAGCTGCTTATCGTGTAATTGCCCCAAACCCAATGCGTACGAGAGAGAGAGAGAGAAAGAGAGGCAGGAGTCAGATTAGCATACGGCACATGTATTTTTCAGCATCGTTTTAAGCACTCTTCTTCATCTCTGAATAATGTATGGTCTACAGTCAGGTGCTTGTTTGCTGTGATTTATTCATCGATTATTTATTTGGTCGTATTTTCCTCTTTTTTAGCTTGGGATGAAGTAAATGTAACCTCTGTGGGCCCTGAAATGGACCCAGGGCTCCTGTTAGCTTTAATAAAGTGATTCATTGTTAGCAAGAGTCCCAAAGTCTATTTCAAATGCTGCTTGTGTTAGAGCTGACCCAACCTGCACTGCCACCTTAGCACCAGTCTGTGTGTGTGTGTGTGTGTGTGTGTGTGTGTGTGTGTGTGTGTGTGTGTGTGTGTGTGTGTGTGTGTGAGAGCATGCGATTGTGCGTGAATACATCTCTCGCATCTCTCTAAATGCAAATCATAGCCTGAGATGAGTGGCTTCATTATTCAGATGTTGATGTGTGCAGAGATGAACTGTGCACGTGGTGACTGTCAGTGAGTAGGAGAGGGGATAGCAGTCAACGTTTTTGAAAAGGTCCGCATGCACAGTGGACAAGACCTGCTCAGACGCTCCCTTGTGCAAATACTCTACATACTCTAAATATGCTTTTTGTAGTCCCTCAGAACCTACTGAAGCCTTAGAGATGGATACCCATGGTCCTCTCTTGCTCGTGTTAAATGGGGTATGGTGGGACTGGACAGGGGGGCATCAGTGTAGTGGAGTTACCTGAGTGCTAACAAAGCTGAAGTTCACACTGTGGAGCATGCTTACTGGGACGGGACAACGTCCAGTCCACACACAGGGATCCACGTAACGGCCAGTCTTCACATAGTAATGCATGTAACAGCCAATCCATGCACAGTTTATGGACATGCCAGGTTATTCAACAGTATGAGTTTGGAATAAGGGAGCCTTTAAAGTTGATTCAAATATAAACAGATAAAGTTAATTAAATATGTACAAGTTGAACTGGAAAAATATATATAAAAATGCATAAAACCAGATAAAGGCAGGAAGATCAAAGAGAGAAGATGGTACGATACTGACAGCTGAAAACTGCCTAAGTCTAACTGAAAGCTAGATTTTCTCAGTTTGAGTATATCCAAAGTCTGAGCACTTTAGATACTTTGTGACGGCTAATTCCATCTGCTCTGAAGCCAAACGCTGCTCACCTTGTGCTTCGTGTTGACCTTATACACGATTAAATGATGAGCTCCTGGTGACCTGTCAGATGCAATGAGACTAAACAATCTAGCACTTCATACGTGAGTGTTGGTACACTGATATCAGTTTCATAACATCCTCAGAACCAATGATTTAAGAATCAGGGTGGTGTTTTCCACTCTTTTAGGTCCAGTGAGAATTCTGCCTGTTGTGTTTTGAAGTCAGTGCTGGTTTTTATCTGAGGTATTGCCAGTAACTCCCTCATTAGCCTGTGATGAGACACTGGCTGCAATAAATAGCACCCCATCAACTTACTGCCCTCAGTGTCATGGCCCTGTGTGCTTATAACTGTTTTTAAACAATCTTCATTTTACAGTGGCATTTCACAGTGGCTTTTTTGGGGATAAAACCTCTTTTTTATGCTCTGCAGTTACATTTACATTTTAGGCACTTAGCAGAAGCTCTTATCCAGAGTTACTTACAAAAGTGCTTTGTCATTTGCTCACGGAATGTATCCTAGCCAGTAAGAAGGATAGAGTTCAGTATTCAGTTAGCTTTGCGGAGTTAGCTTTGTCCTGTTAGCATTGTGCAGCTGGCTCTGTGGAGTTAGTTTTGTCCTGTTAGCATTGTGCAGCTGGCTCTGTGGAGTTAGCTTAGACCTGTTAGCATTGTGCAGTTAGCTTTGTGCACTTAGCTCTGTGGAGTTAGCTTTGTCCTGTTAGCATTGTGCAGCTAGCTTTGTATAGCTAGCTGTGCACCTTCTGTTAAAGGGGATATGCTTTCTTCAAGTGATAATGCATACACATTAAAAAGTTTTTTTTTTTCTTTAGTAACAGTGATGGTTCTGTATTGAACAATAATGAGAACAATAGTATACCCATTATATATTGTACAATGTATTGTATAATATACTGTGTAACATTTCTGTATTGTATAATGTGTAATGCATAACCATGTATATCCATTTTTTAAACTGTGGAGCAGGTGTGTAAAAAGAGCTTAGAACTATGACCTCTGCTGATGTAGAAATATAGAGGGCAGCTGTTTTTGAGAAGGAAAATTTGAGACATTCTTGGAGGTTGCAGTAATGTAGTCCCATCTGCATTGCTTTCTCCGAACATAACATGGGTAGAGCAAAGCTGGTGAGGAAACAAAATGTATTTCTTTGGTCAAAGCATGACTAGAACATGATAAGATTATTTGAGGAGCTCGCAAGGTCTCTCTCTCTCTTTGTGGGAGACGTGTTTAGTCACAGCCGTTTTGAGTTGAGCTCTTAAACTCTACGTACTGCACGGTGGATATTCGTTGTCCTCTGATATGTTATGTTTGGTTTTGTGCCAATTTTAATTTATCCCAATATGAGAAGAATGAGGCATTGCAATACTTTTTTTCCCCTTACAGAACAAATTCATCTCTGTTGGTTAAAATGTGTATGAGGGGGAAATAGATCCTCTCTTTTCCAAAAGCGCATTTTCGATCCTGTACACAAACGTCAGACATTTTCTTATTACCTCTTATTAAAGTCACCTCTGGGTCTGAGTATCTAATTTTGCTCTCTAACCTGCTTTTCTCCAAATACCAATTTGACCTTCCCTTTTATTATCCTTTTTTTTTTCTCTCACTCCCTTCGCCTCTCTCCCGAAAAGAATAAAGGTATTAATCTTTTATGTTTTGGAAAAATCAGATGAGTGCTATTTGCAGGACCTCCTGTGTAGCCCAGATTGGTCTGCTGGCATGGAGAAGGAGACACGAAATTGCCGAGTAAATCAATACTCCGCTGTAATGTTAGGGGATCCACTTTCAAAGGGCAGCGCTGAAATTTGTAAGCTCGTGCTTTTTGTTTTTGATCTCTTTTCCATTCCATTCCAGCTTCACTTGTTATCATAGTTGCTGTTGTTTGTATGTTATTTTAGCTTCTTTCCCAAGTAGCTATTTTGCAATTTGGACGAAAATGCAATTAAAGACACAGCTGGATCTGATGGGGCTAACCCTAGCCAGATGGATGGCTCTATTGAAGCCAGACCTCGTTCCAGGCAGCTCCGACCCTCGCAAATGTAAATCTGCCGCGTGGAGTCCCACAGGCTTAAGCTGACTTCGGTAGTTTGGCAAACTTTATACTCCTGAAAGCAGCACATGTGGTGTGAAAGTGCTGTGTGCACACACACACACACACACACACACACACACACACACACACACGCACGTGCGTATGGTCTCCTGTCTGACATCTTAGGGTCGGAGCGGTGATCAGTTTGTTGGACTGCTATTTTACAATGTGTCCAGTAAAGATTACAGTTGGTAGGAGGTTTTAGTTGTTTCTCTTAATTTTGCTTAAGAGCACAAATTATATGAACAAGCAGGTTGGTCTGGTCTTCCAGAAAATGCCTACCAAATAAAGCTAAGTGTTTGGATTAGCAATATACATGATGCTTCTTAGAGTGATGCAGTAATACATCTAACCACGTTTCTTAGGTCTGAATATGGTAAAAGGAAATGAACCTGAAGCCTCTGTATGGCTTCACTTGCCCTCTCCTCATCACTCATGGAGCGAAGGTGTTACCTGCAAATGCAATAAAGCACAGCAGAGTTCAGTCTTCCTGAAGGAAGGAGGGTTTGCTTGCTCTGCTGTTTGATTGGAGGCATAAACAGTCTCCTGTGGTTTTGTGGATCAGCTCCAAGCACCTCATTATTGCAGGTATCACAAGTATGAGGATGGCACATAACCTTTGGCGTGGGCCGACAAAGTGCCTGTCTTGATCGGGGGCATAGGGTGGGGGTGGGAGCAGGGGGTGGAGCTTAGCGTTGGAAACAGTTGTCCTTTTGTCGTGGCAATAACGATAATCCCTGATGAACAGGTAGCCCTGAAGCACCTGAGCACATCCTTAGTGTCGGGCGTGGCATGGAGTGGGCGGGGTCTGGAGGAAGTACCTGCCCAGGTATTGTTGACTTTGTGAGAAAGCTGCAGCACACAATAACCGTGCGTTACCCTCCACCTCTGAAGTGACTGAACACGCCATGCAAACGCAGGCCATCCTGGACAGCATTTAAGTGTGCAAACAGACACACACACACACACACACACTATACTTCCCTCTCCCTCTCTGTCTACCATAGCACACAAGTACAAACATCTCTTGACACCCTTTATTACCCAGAAACAAGCCCTGCAGGCTGGGGCCAAAACACAGTGAATATAGGAAAATTGAGCTTCTTTGAAGTGGAGTGTTTCTGATAACTGCTTGGTATGCTTCCTGAAGGATAACCTGTAGGCTTGGCTTCCTTCAGCCTAATCCCTCTGATTAGGTGCCAGACCAGATAGTGCGCTTACACTCTCTCTCTCTCTCTCTCTCTCTCTCTCTCTCTCTCTCTCTCTCTCTCTCTCTCTCTCTCCCTCCCTCTCCTTCCCTCCCCATTTCTCTCTTTCGCCTTCTCTATCTCCTTTTCCCTCCCTTTCTCGCTCTCTCACCCTCTTTCTCTCCCCCTCCCTTTTTTTCTGTCTTTCTTTCTCTCTCTCTCTCTCTCTTCATCTGTGCTTTGAAAGCACTTATCCCTAAACTTTCTCTGCATGTATTCTCAGGGCTAGTTGAGACAATCTACACACAGACTTCTTTAGAAGTCTTCTTCTTCTTCTTGTGTACTGATAAGTGTGAACCTTCTCAGGGTAATGTTTAAGGTCACAGTGGACTTCCACCTTTCTGCATGTGCTGTTTTCAATTAATTGTGTGTGCCTGTGTGAATGTGTGCATATTTGTGTGTGTTGGATGAGAGTATGTGTGTGTGTGTTAGCCTCTGCCTGGCATCTCTGCCATCACCTTTGCCAGGCAGCTTAACGTAGCTCAGCAAGAGGTCTTATCGGCATGGCGATGGGGTCATGGTGACGATTACCAGGGGATATGGGATAAGGCCTCCAGTCAGCAAGATCTGCCCTAGAAGCTTCTAGAAAGAGCCCAGCACAGATCTGAGGCGGGCAGTAGATATCCACCTCAAACCCAACTCGACAACAGCAAACAGCCATCGGGTTACCTAATCACCCCTAATAGCTGGCGGCTTTAGTTCTGAGCTCTCCACCCCACACAAACACACACCAGTTAGGCTTCTGAAGCTGGGTTAGTCCAAATCACAGCCTGCACAATTACACAAGCTGCACAATGCACACCACAGACCCACAACTCACGGAAAACAAACCCCAAAAAGCTCGATCCACACCAAATTAATATGTTTTTTTCTTTTCTCTCTCCCCTCCCCCCAAAAATAGGATTTTTATCAGCAGATTCTGGCTTTTAGTGTGCTGATTACTCTGAGTGAAGAGACTTTGTTTCAGTCTGCACCAGCCAGTTCTCCACTTGACTTGAACTATTTGTACACAAACCTTTTCAATCTTTGCTGGTGGTTTGTGCCAAGGACTGGTCTGCAGAATATCAGCAATAAAGGGGAGTCCAAATGCCAGTGATTCAGATTCATTTTTAATTCATTTGTTTTAGATGGAACATGTCATAAGTCGGAGACGTTGGTAGCTCACGTTGGTAACTCTGAGCTCACTTTGGCCTTTCAGAGAAACCACAAATTTGAGAGAATGGGCTCACATTTTTACAGTCACGCTCCCCAACTGTTATTTGCCAGATTGTAAGAAAACATGTCTGCCAGGCTTTAAAAAAAGAGAGAGAGCGAGGGAGGGAGTAGCGGGAGGGGGGCTTCGTGTCGTTCAGGACTTTTCGGTTTTCTTCAGTATCCGCCGTCACAGTTTTAGATAGAAATGTAACTGCACTGCCATTTTAGTTCCTGTCCAGACATTAACTTCTGTCATTTCTTATAAACCCAAAGATGTTCCCTCTGTAGGCTTCCCTCCTCTTCCCTCCTCTTCTCTAACCCAAACCAGCTCAGGCTGGACGCGGTGTCTCCAGTTACCCTGCCGTCACGCACATCACAAACGGTTTAAGAGATCACAGCTGGACCTGAACCGCGTGCTGCATGCTGGCCTTCTCCCCCGTTGACGCGGAACAAACCAGAAAAGAGGGTGAACACGGCATGGGCCGGGCCGGGCCCACAGGGAGGAGGTTCCGGCTCGGCTGGTCCAGGACCGTCGACTGAGAAGAGCACCAAAAACAACCTGCATCCCGCTCTTAGTGCAGGTACACAGTTCCATGGGGAAAATGACATGGATCCAGGGAACTGCTGAAGCTACAGTGGAGTTTCACCGCAATTCCTTCAAACAAACAGACGAAAAAGAAGCGTCCCTCGGTTCCAGTCCCAAATTTCAGCTCCATGATAAACACTGCACATAATGTGTATGTACACACACACACACACACACATCCCAAAGAATCAGGACAGGTTTTTCATCAGCTGTGGACCTCTGTCTGAAATGTCCTATTTCCTTGGCAACTTTGTATACTTTCAACATCTGTACTATCTTACTACAGTATACATGTTAGCGTACTTGTTGTGGAGAGGGTGCTGAGTTGAGGATAAGCGTGTGTCATGGCCTTTTTCAGTCCCTCATAAAGCAGCCCCACCCTGTGCTAGCGTAGCGTAGCGTAGCGCTAATGCTAAAGCCTTACCCGCGGCGGCCCAAGAGCGCGGCGAGAGGGAGATAGCCATGACCGGATTAGCGCGGGGCAGCCATCCCGGGGCCTGCTCCAGCTGCTCGGATTTGCACTCGGAGATTCTGTCGTGAAACGGGAGGTATTTTGCGTGTGTGAGTCTCATGGGTATCGAGGAAGTGGAGCTAACGGGCACCGCCGCCGACCTGGAGGCAGGCTAATGCGGCTAAGCTACTCCAACCGCCATTAGCCGAAAGGGCTTTCGAAGTCGGACTGACACTTTCTCACAGCGGATGCGTAACCCGAGCCGCCTCGTGCGACTCAATACCCCTGCAACGAGAAGAAATATTTCAGATATTCATTAGTGGTTGGTGTGTTTGCTGGTGTGTCTGACATGGTGAGATATATATATATATATATATATATATATATATATATATATGTTTCTAACATGTGAGGTATCTGGAATGT